>CAUYON010026761.1:0-83109 GCA_963573935.1 Arctocebus calabarensis | reverse complement strand
AATAATTTGGGTGGCTATATTCATTATTCATGAATGACATCACTCTACAGTATTCTTTCTTTTGTTTATGTAGTATTTTGTATACTTTTGATGTTAGAATAATATTAGCTTCCTGAAACAAGATGAGGACCATTTCCTACTCTTCTGTTTTCTGGATGAAATGATATAGGATTGATATTAATTCTTTAAACATTCCATAAAACTCTGCAATGAAACTATCTGAGCCTTGTAACTTTTTTCTCTTTTGAGGGTTCTTAAACCTATAAATTCAATTTCTTTACTAGAAAAGTATCTATTATACGATTATTTATTTCATATTATGTGATTTATGGTAGTTGTTTATATGTTTTTTATTTCAGAAAAATTTCTCTTTATTCTAAGTTGTCAAATTTACATGAGCAGCGTATGCCCTGACTATACCTGATTATCCCTTTGACATCTGTGGATCTTTCGTTAGTAGTAGTAGTGATTCAGGTCTTTGTGTGAATGTTTGTTACTTGTTAGTCTAGATGGAGGTTTGTGTTACTTCCTTGGTCTTTTAAAAGGATACTCTTTTTTGTGTCATTGATTCTCTGTTTTGTTATTAGTTTGAATTTTATTGCTTTATGCTTTCATATTTATTATTTCTTTTCTTCTGCTTGCTTTTTTTTTTTTCTCTTGTTAAAAATTTTCTTTAGGTGGCAGCTTAGATGACTGAGTTAGCCTCTTTCTTATTCTCTGAATGCGTGTATTGGTAAAATTTCTTCTCAGCACTCCTGTAGCTTTTATTTACAAACCGTGATTTACTCTTATAATTTCATTCAGTTCAGCAATGGTTTTTATTGGAAATCTTGACCAATGAATTACTTAGAAATATGTTGTTTCGTTCCAAGAGATTGAAGAGTTTATCATTATGCTATTGATTGATAGTTTGAGTCCACTGTGGGTAAGGACAACTGCTTATTTAATTCCTTAGATGTTATCAAGGTTTATTTTAAAACCCAGGATATAGTGTATCTTGATACACATTCTTTCAAGTATGAAGCAGAATATGAATTCTACTGTTCTTGGGCAGACTTTTCCCTAAATGTTGGTTCGATTTTCTTGATTGATTCTATTGTGTTCTTGCTAATTTTAAATCTAGTTTTTATATCTTAAAAGCAAGTATTGAAATCTCCAATTGAAGTATGAATTTGTCTCCTTATAATTCTATCAGGTTTTCCTTCACACATTTTCAAACTCTCACTTTATCTCAGGTACTAGTCTTTGCCTTGTTAATTGTTTGAACATGTACCTGTTTTACTTGATATGAATATATATTATAGCCTCTAATGCTACCTTTTGATCAATATTTGCATGATATGTATTTTTCTCTCCTTTTGCATTTAACCTGCCTAAATCATTATATTTGAAGTGACTTTCCTATGGAAAAGGCATAGTTTTGTTTTATTCTTTCATCTACCCTACCACACTATTTTTGCTGGTATATTTAGACCATTTACATTTGGTGAGTTATAAATATCTTAAGATATGTCCCATTTTTATTTATAAAAATATAAATGTTTGTTTATTATTTTTTAAGACAAAAGTGTCACTCTGATGCCCTAGGCTAGAGTGCCATGGGGTCAGCCTGCTCACAGCAACCTCCAACTCCTGGGCACAAGTGATCCTTCTGCCTTCCTAGTAGCTGGGACTGTAGATACTGGCCACATGCCTGGTTAATTTTTCTTTTCTTTTTCTTTTTTTTTAATTTTGGATTAACATAGGGTAAATGTGATTAGAGTGCCTTGTTTTCATTTTTAAGTTAAAGTCCAGGTTGTAGTTGAGTTCTTCACCTGGGAGATATGCCCTATACCCCTCTATTGAACCTGATAGGTGGGAGCTTACCAAACCCTTTCTCTCCTTCATGAACTTTATTGTATTTTTCTCTCATGTGGGCATGTAGTTTTTCTATTTTTGGTAGAGACAGACTCTCACTCTTGCTCAGGCTGTTCAACTCCTCCCACCTCGGCCTCCCAGAGTGCCAGGATTCTAGGCGTGAGCCACTACACCTGGCCTCCATTTTATTTTTCTGGTTTTCTCTAATTTTATTTAATACCCTTATTTCTCAGTTTGTTTCTCCTTTTTTCATTTTTCCTATGAGTTTTATAAACAGTTTTTAATTACATCTTAATTTATGTACAGTGTTTTCATAGTATCTTATTGTATATCTTTTTTAGTGGTTGCTTTACTTTCTATATATTTAACTAACTATAGTCTCCTAGTATTATCATTTCAAGTGAAACCTCACTTCTCTGTATGTCTTTTTCCTCTTTCCCATTTATAACACAATTATTTTAAATAATTCCTCTCCAAATGTTTGTAACATATCACAGAGTTAAAACATTTGCTTTAATTGTCAAGCATAATTTAGAAAACTCAGGACAAGAAAATTCTGTTACACATTTCTATGTATTTGGCAACCCTGTTCTAAGATTTCTTTTTTTGCTATTACCTTTAGAAAACTGCTCTTTGCCCATTTTTTAGGTTACACATTTTCTGATTTTTAAGAATGTCTTTCTTTCCCATTTATTCCTCAATGATAATTTTGCTGGATATCAGATTGTGGGTTGACAGTTCTTTTATTTCAGCTCTTGAAAAAAAGATGACACTTTTTTCTGGCCTCCATGGTTTCTGATGCAAAATGTGCAGTTATTCAAGTTGTGTTACCCACACACACACACACACACACTATATGTATGTATGTGTATGTATATATACACATTGTCTTTATTCTTCAGAGCTTTAACTGTTCATTTGTCTTAGCGTGATTTTTTTCTTTGTAATTTAGCCAGCTTTTTGACACTGTAAAGTTTCCATTTTTTATCAAATTTTGAAAGTTCTTATTATTTCTTCAGCCTCACTGTCTTTCTCTTCTCTTTTGAGAATCACTACAACATATGTTTTTAGATATTTCTGTAGCATCATACATCTGTGAGACTGTGTTCTTTGTTTTCTCTCTATTGTTCAGATCGAGCCATTCTATTATTCTATCTTCAACTTCAGTAATTATTTTCATTGTCCTCTCCGTACTCCTGCTGAGCCCATCAATTCAGGATGTTGACTGTGGTTATCAGAAGCTCCATTTTAAAATTTCACTTTGGTTTCTCTTTACATATTGTCTTTGTTTGCTGGAATTTTCTATAGTCTTATGTACAGCACATGATTGTAATTGTTCCTTAAAGCATTTGTAAGATGTCTATTTAAATTTTTGATCAAATAAATTCTGTCATCTTAGTGTTGACATTGATTGACTGTCTTTGTTCATTCAGTGTGAGATCTTTGTTTTTGACAGTATAAATAATTTTTGAATTAAAATCTGTATCATTCCAGGAAAATCTGGATCTTATTTAAACTTTCTGTTGAATCAGCTTCCCTTGACACCACTCCAACAGGAGAAGCTGTTTTCTTCCTGTCAGGTCTAGGTAGAATTTCTGGTTCTCTGCTTGGAGTCTACTAACAATCAAGGTTGAGTCCTTATTGAGGGTTGGGACCACTGAAGTCTCACTGGGTGAGGAAAACAGAAGTACCAAATTACTGGTCCCCCATGTGACCTCCATGACCGATGGGTGTTGGGGGTGATGAGTAGCCTTGTTGCCATTGGGTGGTGATGAAAATCATGATTGTCTTCTGATACTGTCTTAGCTGGGGTCAAGGAGCAGGGAGTATAGATTACACATGTGGTATCCAATGACACCCCTGAGAAGGATATGTGCATTTCTTGTCAGTGGGGATAAATGTTCAGGGTCCCTACTTGGTTTCGTTTGACAGTACTCCTGCAGGGAGGAGGGAATTCAGGGGGGTGGAAGTAGTTGAAGTGCCTAGTTCCAGTCCCATGAATGTGGAAGTCTACCTTCCCCCCCACTCAGTCTTTGCTGGTTTGGTGAGTGTAGGGCCTCAGTTTTTTTCTGTGATGTTTGTTTGAAGAATAGCGGCTTTTATGAAAAAGTTCTCTAGTCTGCAAGGCTGCCCCTTGTTGCAGCCCATATAGCCTATGGCTAGGAGGAGTGAGAGTTATAAGAAATAACTGGATAGCTCAATAATGGAACACCTGAGTGGAAAGGGCATGGGGAGAGATTTGGCTTTTCTAACAAGGATGAGAGCTCGTGAGATGAAAGCAGTGTGAATTGGCAGTCTCTACACCTGTGGTGCTGAGAGGCACGAGATCAGCCTTATATTAGGCTGGAGGAGAAGGCAGTCAAGGAGCATGCGCATTCTATCATGGACGAGCTTACTCTGACTCTGTCACCTCTCACGCCAGCACAGTCTCTCTGCTGAAGATCACTAAGCTCTGCTAAAGACTAAGATCTATCTTTCTAAGAAGACCACTTTATTCTCTCTAAGACTCTCTCTTTCTCCAGCTAAAGTAGTTAGCCCTCAGGCACCTAAGCGACCTGATCAAGGTAACTTAGCTGTCTGCATTTGGAACCTAGTTGAGTCGGGCCTGAGACCTGGCTAGTCCCAAGGCCCTGACAAGTGGTGTCAGAAGTGACATGTGACAGCCCTTTCCAGGTTATATTTTTACAGAGGGCAGGCAGTCTTTTTGTTGGTGAATGTGTGTGCCTGGGTTAATGGTTTTGGGTTGCTTTCTTATGAAATATATGAGACAATAATAATCCAGAGAACTCCATCACTTGGGAAATCAGTAATTTGTCAGTCATTCTTACTTTTCTCAGCCAGTGAGGTATCCAGTATAAGCCTATTAAGGAACTGAGGCCAATCACCACCCATAAGAGGACCCAACCTTGGGTCCAAGTAAAGAACCAGAAATTCTGCACTATCCTGACAGAAATAAATCAACGTCCTCACCCTTCCCCTGTTGATGTGGTGTTAGGGAAAACCAATGATAAAAACAAAGTTTATATAAAATATACTGTTGTGTTCTAAATTCTGGCCAGTCTTCCTTTTCTCTTCAACTTTCAGTCTTTTTATGTTCCTTTTACCTATAATGTCCAGGATTTTTAGTTGTATTTAGTAAGAATGATAGGGAATCCATGTAATTTATCTTTCTGTAAGCAGATACCCCATTATCTAGAAACTTAATTTTAAATATACATACTTTTATAAATATATATTTCTAAAATAGACAAGTTCATACAAGTCAAATATCATATAGCATCTTCTTACTTAATGTGTTAGGTTACCTTTTACATTTTACAAGAATAGAATTTGAATAGAATTTGAATTTTTTTAAGACCATGCAAAAATATTTGTGAAAACAGAACTGTTAAAATTAATGTGAATTATGTAAAGGATCATTTCAATTCTCTTCATGCCAGGTACCCTACTAAGCTTATCATATAAGCCAATTATAATTGCAACTATACTCTTTCTCTTTGAAATCTCCTATTATGGCTCAGGCTTAGGGGTCAGCCATATTACTCATTATTCAATTTTTTCTCTGAAATAAAAATTTTGTGTTATGGTTTGGTACAACTATGTGATAATTTTCACATATTCTTACTGTATTATAGAATATAAATAAATCCTTTGCAAACTTTCTTTATCTGTGCCTCCATTACCTCCTCTTATGAACCCCAGAAAGGTGCATTTACCTACTTTACCAAGAATTCTAAAGCCCTGTCCCTAATTTGATGTATAATCAGATTATCAAAATTATTTTGGGATCAGCCACATACCAAATAACTGCTACAAATTTGCCCTGGGAGCAGCCATGTACCAAATAATTGTGCAAGAAGAACGTGGAAACATTCACATTTTTACTACTGAACAGTGTCATCTGCTCTGTAACTACTAATATGCACTGGAGTATATTTTGCTAAACTTACAAAAAGCAGATGTATTTTCAGGCAATGGCTTACTTTTTCTGAAATAGTCTAGCATGGGGTAACGTTCCTGACATGTTAAGCTTAGATGCATGCGTTAATTGGTTAATGCTTCAGTAGCTAGTACATTAGTGCTATTTGCATGTACTTAGGTAATTATTCCAGGTCCATGGTTTATTTATTGCAGAAGGTTAATGCTGTCATCTAAAAAGATTGAGATGCCATTTTGCTGGTGTAACACTTGAAGCAATAAAAATCTCTATAAAATAATTATTTTTTAAAATTAAAAAGTATATTCTAGAATTCCAAGCATATTAATTTTACTTTGTAAATACAGAGAAAGGAAGCATGCATGAAAGGAAGTCTAAGTACCTCTCTTCATCACTTTTCAATAGCAACTAAAATACAGTTACATGTGGAGAGCTTTGAAATATCACAAAAACACAACAAAAATAACTTTGGGGCAAACTTTAAAGATACGACTTTAGTGAGAGCCCTCTGAATAAAATACTTTTTGTGTTCCATTTAAATTACCCAGATACACTCACTTAAATCTTGAGTGATAATAAATTACTTATGCAAAACTTGCTTTTTTACCAAATAAAATTAGAAAACTGAAAGTTGTATAAATGATTTTAGATGTCTAAAACAAGGCATGAGCTATTCAACAGGATCAGCCACATGAAACATCTGTCTAAAAGTCATAGGGCAACTAAATGTTAAAAGAAAGAAAAACATTCTTCTCAAACAGAAGATGTGGTTGTCAGTAGAGAAAAACTCAAGGCTGGTGTGTGATAATTTTTGTAAAGTAGTTATAAGGGACCACCAAGATTATCATACATGTGCAAAACAAGAAAAAATGAAAGATTAAGATAAATGATCTCAAAATGAACTTGGAGGCAACATAGACGTATTTCTAAAAAGCTATTAGTAACATACTTGGAGAAATTCAAGGACCTGTTATTTATATAAAATATAAACAGCATGAAATGTGTAAGAAACACTTAGAGAGCAAACAACACCTTTGAAAATAAAAAGTAATGTCAATAATTCCATTATGGTGAAGTGTAAAAATTAAAAAATAAATTGATAAAAATGGAGAAATGATTGGTAGGTAGAAAGATGGATAATCCAGAGACTTTTTTCTTAATACTTGTCTCTTCAATGTGCTAATATAGACTAAAACTCATAAAAAATATTTTATGAGGAAAGATTGAGCCATTTTAGATACTAGAAAGGTTTTTCTCAAAACGTTATGTGCAGGCCAGTTAGAAACAATGTTGATGTTTAATATACGAATAAAATTTCTCAGAGTCACACAAGAGCTACTAAATCAGAATTTCTGTAAAAATAGTTCAGAGAGATACATTTCAATAGGGCTTCCTAGGTGATCTGAGGTTTACTAAATTTTCAGAAATACTACATTAAAACCAATTAAAGGATTTACAAATTTCTGAATAACTTTCAGGTATTTTTAACCTTTCTTTTTAACTTTTTTGAACTTGAGAAGCACTTTCAAAGACTAGGTAAGCATCTGATCACTGCAAAGGAAAAGTCTTTTATGCCCCCATGTCTCTAAATCTCTGAAAATATCTATCATATTTAGACTATATGTTAAACTTTTTTCCTTACCAAATCCTAAAATTCAGGAAACTTATTTAACTAGGAGTTAGCTTAGAGTATGGTGCATATTGTGCTCTCTGTATGTTTTCTGAATTATAATCTAGAGTTGCCCTTATGAACACAATATCCACTACCCACATGTAATGACTGATCTAAATGTAATAACTGATTTAATGCTATGTAATGACTGATTTAAATGTAACTAGCCAGATCTTTACAACTTATTTTAAAAAGAAAACATTTCACCAATACTACATTTTCAAACTAATTGATTATGGCTGCCAAACAATAAAAAGGACAAAAACCTTTATAAGCTGCTAATTCATTGTATTGTTAGTAAACTTTTCCATTTCTTCCACACTACCTGGAAAATGTGTATGATAGTCTATGACTAAAGTTGTAGATTTTAAGTATTTGTTTCCCAATCGGAAAAACATTCTCATTAAGCATTAAGTCCCCTGGGTATTAAGCCACAGATTGCCATGAGGAATATGTGAAATGATCAAGGAGTGAGGAGCATTTAAATGTTTACCTTTGCATTTACCCTTTCTAGTCTCAAAAGTGCAAAGAACAAAAGGAGAATCTATTATGGTTTTAATTAATTCCTATTTCTAACCAAGCTAATGTGAGTAATGTGTGTAATGTGCTCCCTGCCTAATAGTTTTATGTTTGATTGTTTTCAGAACTAGGTAAAATGAGGAAGTATTAAGCCAGCATTCTCAAATGAAAGCATTAGTATTTTTAAAGTTACTTCAAATAAAAGAGGTTGCATATGGTGTGTGCAGAGAAAAGAACGTGTGAACAAATATATATGTTACTTATCTGATTTATCATTATAGAGTTACTTTTACTTTTAATACAAACATGAATATTGATTTTTATTTTTCCAATGAACTTGGTGGAAAATACTGGATTTTATTTCAATTTTAATGATATATTAGTAATTAATTACTTTTGTTTTTCCTTAAAGCTTATTAATTCAATTTAGTTCATTCTATAATTGTATTATTGCAGTAAGCTAACACTGTAAATACATATTATGTCCTTTTGCATTTTTAATGTTTTTTAAACACACATGACTCCTGAATGTCCATGACTCAGAATGGTGTTGGCAGATTTTTACAATGGCTTAGATTTCCATAATACATCAGAAAAGGAAAACGGAGTCTTAATGTAAAATTCCAAATTATTAACATCAGACACTCAATATCTAGTTTCATTCATGGTCAGTCCTTAATGGGCAGGGATCTGTCCCTGGGTAAATGAAGGCAACATAAATTCTTTGTTTAGCAATTGCACTATTTTCAATATATTGCTCAAATAATTTTACTACATGTTCTATACTCTTGTATTTTCCCTTTCTTCCTGTCTTTCCTTTGAAATATGACCTTCTTTGTGTATTTATTTATTTTTAATCAAATATACATGATGGTCACTTAATTTCTTTTCCATATCTAATCTACACTCCTCAAGAATTTTTATCTTTGTCCTTTTTCCTGCTTAGTATTTTTGAAAGAAAAGTTATTTTAGTAATAAACAAAAATGTTGAGGGAGAAAAAGTTTAAATAGTCACTGCTATAACTAGACCAGAAATTAGTGAAAATATGATTGAAAAAGCAGAGGTAATATATGTGGCCCAGGTATAACCATAGTCTTTTAAAAAATCTGTGCATAAAATGGAACACAAATCAAAATATAGCAGGTATTATTGTAAATGAGAATTTGGTTATTAAAGAAAATGGTAGCATTATCATTGTACATTTCAAAGAGTACAATTGGGCCTTGTTTCTATGGAAAATATATCAGAAGATTTATAAATTTTGCTTTGTTTAGTCTTAATGGCTGAGGGAAAACCCAGACATTTTCACTCTCTAGATACATACATGTGTCCAATGCACAGTATCTGATACAATGCATTTTATAGTAAAAGTCAACAATTATAAAGGAAGCAAATAGAAAGTAGATGCCTAATAGTTACCCGACTAAAGGAAAGTCATTTTAAAAGGAATGCATTTTAAGAGCATCTTAACATTCACTTACTCGAATTATCAAAACAAACTAATTTGTGCTTTAAAACTAATGAGTAACTTGTAATTATGCTTTCAGTAAACATAATTACTTAATGGAATATATAGGCAGTCTTGCGGCATTCACTCTTAACCTTAACTACTAAAATAATTTCACCTATAATATGATATCTTTCTCTCATGAAAGAGCCGATGATTGTCATACATCTAACTTAATTAAAATAGAGAGAATGACAACAAATCCCTAGGAAAGAAGATACTCAAAGCTGTTTTCATCTCTGACAAAGAGGCACGAAGAGGAGGGATTTGCAATAAATATTGTTACCAAAAAAATCCACAACAGTAAAAGTTTAATGAATGTTAGCATTCATGTACAAGCTGGTGTAACACAAAAATTATCAGGAGGTCTAGTCAGAGAGATGATTTGTACCCTCCTACTGCTTTTTCCCCAAGATCATTTCTGACTGTGTAAGAATAGTATACAAAGGGCCTGGGTAGCAAGGTAAGCTGAGAGAGTATCTGCTGAATTGTGCATTACCCAGGGGAGGATATCAGGGCCATCGTGCCGAAAGAAGTTTTGCTCACAAGATTCCAGACTTTTACTGTGTATTAGCCAACGGTTGCTGGCTTGCTGGCTTTTGCACTCTGGCTGCAAATGACGAGAGAGGAAAGAAACTGCTTTGAAGCTCTGTATCTTCTCTGTACTGCAGAGATTATTCAAAGGCTGAAGCTAGGACAGCAGGGTAGAGAGATTCCCCGATGTCTATAATACCAACATTGAAATTAGAGTTCACAAGATCTCTATGTGGACCCCATCAAATGGCAGCCATGATATAAAACAGAGCAAAATAACCCAGGATTCAGAAATCTAGCTGCTAAACTGGAGATGCATAAAATATTTCAGAGTCTCGGTGGGACTCAGATATAAAGACATGCTAAAGTGATAGTATAGATCCCTCCTGAAAATTTTGGACTCAGTGCAACACTGGGTCTAACTACAGTTTCAGTAGAAACTATATTCAGCTCAGTTCTGATTAAGGGGCTTAGAGAACCAGAGGCAATGTCTTTCCTGGGTACAAATGTTGTTATTCACTTATAATGTTTTCTATTGCACATTATCTGGCAGGCAAAGAAACAAGAATGGTTAGGAGGAGAGTTCCGTAAAAGCCAGACTAAGAGATGGACAATATTTAGGCATTATAAAAAGAGATGTTAAGAGATTAAGAAAAAGAATGAAAAGAGGCATATACAGTTGAGTAATATCAGTATAGTGGTAAAAATGATAAAAAATGAGCCATCTGAAAATGCCAGAAATAAACATATAATATCAGAAGTAAAGAATTTGATTTAGATTCTTAAAAGTTTCCTATATACAGCAAAGAAAAAAAATCATTAACATGTAGATAGGTCAATAGAAATTATGAAAAGTGAAGTAAAGAAAATAAAGAATAAAATATGGAATAGATAATCTGAACTCAATACAACAATTCCAGATGGTCATCAACCCAAAGGTTTAGACTTTTTCGTATATCCAAGCCAGATTTATTTAAAAAAATAAATAAATAAAAGAAAAATCAAAACAGAAAAAACAAAAGCCACAAAAAAGAAATAGAACATCCTGGGTCAACTACCAAAATAAAAAATATATATACATATATCTTAAGAGCAGTCAGAGAATAAAACACACATCCCACACAGGGGTAAATGGTAAGACTGGAAGCTGTCTTATCAGAAAAAATAAAGGACAGAAGACCACGGACCATTACTTTTAATGTGCTGATAGAATAAAACTGTCATTTTATGCTCTGACAGAAAAAGTAAGTGTCAAAATTGAAACACATCTTAGCAGGAAATTTATAGAATTAAATGCTTCTATAGGAAAAGTGTAAAAAATCCATGATCCTAGTTTTCACCATAGAACACTATATGACATGGAACCCTAAGTAGGTGGGAGAAATAAATGAATAAAATAATGGAGAAGATTAATAATAATGGAGAAGTACAAAAATAGAGAAAAACAAGGAGTTACATTCCTTCTCTGAGAAGATTAATAAAATAAATTATCCCTTAGCAAAACATGCCAAGAATAAAAATCAGCAAAAACAACAGTGACAGATAGGAAGCAGGAAAGGAAGGACATCACTGCAAGTACTATAATCATTAAGGGATAAGAAGACATTCTAAAAATACTTTATGGAAGAAATTTGATGATTTTGATAAATGGACAGAATTCTGGTGAAATGTAACTCATCAAAATCGACACAGCAAGAAATAAGGAATTTAAATAACTTATTAGGTAATTTTAAATTATTATTAAAGAATTATAAGCAGAAAATTTCCTACTTAAGATGAAAATTCCAGCCCATATGAGCTCACTAGTAAACTCAATTAAAATTTTAGGGTAACTATAGTTAACAACATATGTCCTATATATCAAAATAGACAGAAAAGGAGATTTTAAATGTTCCAAAAGAAATGACAAATGTTCAAAGTAATGGATATCCAAAATATCCTGATTTGTTAACTAAGGAGTTTATGCATGTAAATATCGATAGTACCACAAATATGTACAACTATTATGTACAAAAAAATTTAACTCATTATGGAACAAGTATGATTTGATATAAGTGGTTTTGTGAGATTGACATAATCCTATTAATATACTTGCTAAAACATTCAAAAAAATGCTGATTGACATCTCTCATGAACATGGAAAAATACTCTATAAAAAAGCAAAGTGAGCCTTTCAATACATAAATAACATATTACAACTAAATTTAATTATAAACCAATTAAGCATTCAAGAATGAGTCAAAATAATTCAACATGTTAAGTGAATATGAAATAATATATATTATTTAAGCAATTGCAGAAAACAATTGAGAAAAACTGTCATACTTTCAGCAAACTATGAAAGGAAAAAAACATAACCATTTGATAAAGGGCATCTATCAAACATCTATGGGTCAATCTATATTCATCTATAGTGAAACAATGAATCCTTTTATGGCTGGGATTGAAAACAAAGCATGCAAGTTCTTTTCCCAAATGCCAATAAGTCAATTTAATTTCATGAAATTACCTTTAGATATTTAATTTCTGATGACTAAATAGATTCTATATATAGATATAGATATATCTGAGTGCACGTAAGAAGACCCATTTACATTTCATATCAAAAGTACAGTGAACTTAATTTTCTTCAATATTTTTCCAGTTAAATGAATAATTTAACTTTCTCTTCTCTGTAAAAGAATTAATATTTTCTACATTCTGAAATGAACACATACAGTATCTAGTTTATCTGTTATTGAAATAGGAATAATTTGCCTGATATAGAACAAATTGGAGAATCACAAGAAGTATCAACAAAAGATCCACATTCAAAAGCCAAGATTCTCAATAAGTATCACATTTTCACTTTTTTAACTTGTGTTTGAGACCACAACACATTACTTTTATTTTCCAAAAGAATAAGTGTGACTTATATTCAATATTTCAGATCAACATGACCTTCAATAAAACTTTATCATTGGTCAGCATACCACTCATACATTAGATAAATCTGAATAATTAATTACATCCCTACAATATGGCTTTTTTCTATTTATTTTCCCTGAATGTCTGGAAGAAACATTTAGCTTTGTTAAATATGTTCTTTCTGCTTCTCACAGCAGAGTAATATGAAAGGGTAACCCAGGTTAGATGTAACTGAATCATAAATCAATAGTGTATCTATAGCATTTGTCTTTGATCTTTGACTAGAGGGTAATATTTGAAATCACTGCTTATTTTCTTTGTTCGTAACATCTTCACACATGGGTCATATATCTCCAATTACAAGAGATTTTAATGGCATCTTAGTTTTAGCTGTAGATGATGATGGCTGCTTTTTTTTTTTTTTAAGTAAGTCAAATGTACAACACAATGCTCGTGTCTTCCTTCTTTCAATAATTTATTAAACTCACATTTATTGAATATCTACTCTGTTCCAGATAGAAATTGTGCATTAAACATGATAAGCATAATTCATGGTCCCAGGAAGCTCATATTTTGGGAGAGCAGAGATAGATAACAAACATGAAAATATCCTAAATATTTATCTAGAAAATGAAACAAGGTTTTTGATAGCATCTAGGTCACCCAGGTAAGTATGTTATCATGAGGTAAAGAGTAAGTTTGATAGAAACTCAGCAGTTACCATTTTCCATGATAAGTTTAAAATGTTATTTTCCAACCTAGCTGATAAATTCATAACTTGGATATAGCAAGTAAGCAGTTCAATATACATGTTTAAAATTCATGGTAAAGTTCAGAACTTGATGTGATTAAGAGTAGAAAGTACACAGATAGTATTTCATGTAAATAATTATACCTGGAAGAAAATATCAAGAGAGAATGTATATAAGAAGATTTTACAGTGGAAATCCTTAGTATTTCAACATTACAGGTATAGCAGAGAAATAGGTGTGATGTAAAAAAAAAAAAGAAGAAATGTAGAAAGAGAACCAGTAGGGTGATTGAAGTCAGATCTCATCAAATAGATTATTAAATTCCACCTAACAAACTTTGTGTAGAGTCAAAAATTAATATTATTCATTTATGTAAGTCGTAAATAATATTATAAGAACTTGAAAGATGTAAAATCTATTCAGAACTGGAGAATAATATGAATCATATGATTATTGGCATAAAGCTGGCTTTCGGTTTGTTTATTTGGTACTTTATTCAATAAAGTTTTCCTTAATAGAATGCTCTTGGTTTTGACTTCCTTGTGACTCTTCACGTAGGGGTCAACAATGTTCTCTCACTGTAACAGTTAAGCATATTCAAAATCCTCATGCATATTCAACTGCTCCGAATCTTTTTGCTTACACTAAAGAATTTCCAAAATGATGAAGATTGATCTTTCTCTCGTCACCTTGTTGGAAAGTCACTTGGTTTAGGTTATGTTTACATAAACCCTATCAAATATATAATAAATTTGCAAAGCATGTTAATCACAGGTCAGTTATGACAGGTTTTATGAATAGAAATGCACAACTGAATTTTCCTTTAGTAATCCCGAGAATATGTTAGCAGAGAAATGACACTTGATGGGATTTAGTTCTACATTGATTTATGATTGATTGTTAAGATATTCTGCTTGATTATTTCAAAACTCATCTATTATTTTCTGCTATGTTTTATTTTCAAATGCAGATTGTAGAAGGAAGGTTTTGAAGATTGAAGGTTAATACCCTTTCACTGCCCACTACGGCATTAGAGCCTTCACTTCCGTATTTTCCCAAAACCTTCGAATAAGCCTTTTCTCATGCGAGAATACCTCCCTCTTTCCCCACCACTGTGTCAATCACATCTGGTTTTATACTAAAATTACTTGCTGAGGAGATGCTATGGCCTGGATTGTGTTTCTCCTACCCAGTGATAAAACCAGAGAAAAAGATGAAAAAGGTATGGAAATACAACTATTTGGGGAAACAGACGTGCCTGGAATTATATCATGGGTATAAGAGATCCCCATTTTGGAAACTTAAAGGAAAGCTGTGGAAACGCCACTAATATTTTTAGGGTAATGGAGCCTGACAGAGAGTAAGAAGGATATTCCCTGTTTACTACACTGGGAACATTCTCTGCCCTTTGTCGCTCTTGTCTGTGCTCTGTGAGGCCGATCTGTTCTATCGCCCCTTGTTGGAGACCTTTTCTCTTGGCTTTCAGGTGGAGTCAGGTAATGCAGATCGATGGCAGGAATTGGTGGGCTGAGGTATGTTTAGAAGACTAGCTCCACCAGTCTGAGTGGGGAAATAATCAATCAATAATCAAATCAATTTTCTAAGTGCCTGAGGATACTCTTTCAAATTCAAAGCTCTTCTTAGGTTCCTTGTGTCACTGTTCCTTCCCTGCTTAAGTCTGTGACTAATAATTTGCACTGTTACTAGGTTCTGGGTGCATGGTTTTCCCTAGTTAGTTTTCTTAATTTTACCCACACCTGTGTATATGCTTTCTTTATTAAACTCTCTTTCATTTTCACTTTGAGTCTGCCATCTATTTTTTTTGTGGAACCTGGACTCATGATGAATTGGTAGTGTTCACTAGGTCCAGTGAAATGACTCTCAAAATAAGGGTCGTGTTGAAAGTTAGTAGGTTACCTAATTAATTAAATTATGAGCAACCTCCTTGTTAAAGAAGAAAGATGGAGCAGTAATAATCAATAGCAGACAGTGGGACCATGATTACATCAATTATTAACATTAGTAGCACAGGCAAAGGGTAGATGAAGGGTAAAGCTTTGTTAGAAAAAAGTATTTGTAGCACTTCAACATACCATACCACATCAATAGTGATTATAAACACTGTTATATTGGAAACTTGTGCTATTACAGAGAGCAAAGTATGAATGTAATACTTTAACAAATTCAACAAAAAGATTCAAAATCAGAAATATTAGCAAGTTTCTTGGATGGTTTTAAGGTACTCACTTACGTGATGGAGCTAAAGGGCAGATGGGTCTGAGGATTAAGCCTAAACTGGGAATACAGTGCTTCAGCGAGTGCATACCTTTGCCCAGTATCTTATGTTAAAGGAAGGATGGTAATAGGAAACAATTGAAACTTTTCCCAGCAAACTGGAACTTTTGAAAAGACATAAAACACCTAATATCTCAGGAACTTTCTTAAGAGTTGAATAGCATCTTCCTAAACTCGCCCCACAAATATTAAAATAAAACATCCTCTCAGACACCAAAAACCTTTTAGACTTTGTGGGGGTCATCATGTCTCAAAAGGGGTGCCTATTCTCCTTGGAATGACTCACACTCCTCATTGCCTCCAGACTTGAAAGGAGAGCTAAAATCCCTGTATGCACTTAAATCATAATTTATCTGGAAGAGGCCAGATTATACATCAAAGAGTTGCAGGATTTGACAGTTTTTACTGACTAGAAGCTGCGGAGGATGAATGGATTCTGAGGGTGAAAGACAAAGAAAGGCTGAGTATAAGATGATGATCCACAAGAATGTGTTCTCCCAGCACTCACCATTTATTACGTTGGATTAATCTTATGGTTTAGAAGTTTAGGGAACTCATTGAAAAAAAAGATGAACAAGTTGAAAATCAACAAAGTTAAAAACTGACAATGATGGTCAGGTACAGAGGCTCACACCTGTAATCCTAGCACTCTGGGAGGTAGAGGAAGAAGGACCACTTGAGGTCAGGAGTTTGAGACCACCTGAGCAAAGGTAGAACCTGTCACTATTGAAAACAGAAAAAAATCAGGCCAGGAATTGTATGCACCTATAGTCCCAGCAACTCATAGGCAGAGGCAGGAGTCTGAGGTTGCTGTGAACTAAGCTGAAGCCATGGCATTCTAGGCCTGGTCTGTCTCAAAACTCTCACACAGATACACACACACACACACACACACACAAGAGTTTGTAGTCATCTTCAAATAAAATATGTGATCATAGAACAAAGTTGAATCTCTTTGCTGTCAGGTAGGGAACATGTACACAGTTCATTATTAAAATAAACCACAAAGGATAATCAATATTTACATATTTTATTCTAATATTTTAATGTACATTGACATCAGTCAGATACCTACATGGAATATTTTAATTAAAAAAAGTCACGGTGAATGGTAAGTGGAAAACGTCATCTCTTTTTTCAATATCATGATTCCCCAAGAATAAATGTGTCAAATTTCCTTTTAACTGATAAACATAACTTACCACAGGCATTTGACAACAGTAGAGATAACTCCCTTCTCTAGTTTTGGGTGATGTATAATTTTTTAATAAATTAATCAAAGAGCTGAAAAATCCAGGTCACAAGCTATAGCATAAGCAGAAATTTATTATTCTGATTCTTCGCTAGCTACTAAATTAAAAGCAAAACAATTCAAGACAAAAAAAAAACATTCAAAACATTCCAATAAAATCACAAAGTTTTTAACCTTTATTTATGGATAGTTTTTCATTTTTCTGTGCATCAATAGACTTCCTACATTTTATGGAGTTACATATAATTTTTGACTTAAAGAAGGAAAAAGATTTTGATATTTTTATAGCACCTTTTGAAGGGAGATAAAATTGGATTTGATGTTAGCCAATAATACCTACATTTGCCTCCTTAAAAGTGAGTTAAATGAATATATTTTTTCTTCATGTATTATTGTAAGTATTAACAAGCCAATGGCAATAATTCTGAACCAAACTTTCTCAATTTAAACCTTGCAGTCATAATATCATCTATATATTACAATAATGTATAGTATTTTTCTGGTTAAGGTGAATATACATTTTGTTTCAACTTTCATAAATACAATAACATACGCTAAAATTTATTTTGATTTTTTTCTCACAAATAAAACAAATTATCCACCAAGTTAAATTTTTTAAAATATATTCTGTATAAGTGCATATTTAAAAACAAATTCTCCCACTTAATGGGCACAGTGTAAGGGTATATGGCATACCTCTGCCTGCTGGCTATTTTTGCCACTGGGGCCTGTCCCGCTTAGCAGCCAACTCCTCCCGGGTGGCAGTGCGCATGTGTGGAATGTGCTCCGCACTCTCTGACTCCCCTCCTTCTCTCTGTATCTCAACTTCTTCTCTCAGACTTGGGTGAGACTGAGACTCTTCATCCGAGGAGTCATGAGCTTGCCAGTGCAGAACCTGTTGCTGCCTGAGGACCAAGGTAAGAACACATTAGGATTCTATTTATTTATTTATTTATTTATTTATTGCAGTGTTTGGCCAGGGCCAGGTTTGAACACTCCACCTCCAGTATATCGGGCTGGGCCCTACTCCTTTGAACTACAGGTGCCAACTGATTTTTTTTTTGAAGTTAAGAGGTCTACTTTTTTTATTTTGCAGTTAATAGGGCCTTTTTTGTGGTTAAGAGGGGCCTTTCTTTTTGGAAGTTAGGAGGTTTTTTGTTTGCAGATGGGGGCGCCTTTTTTTTTTTTCAATTTAAATATTGTATTTGTTCCGTTTTTTATTTTTTTTTTTTTTTTTTGCAGTTATTGGTGGAGACTGGGTTTGAACCCACCACCTCCAGTATATGGGGCCAATGCCCTACTCCTTTGAGCCACAGGCACAACCCTCATTTTGTTTTTTTATTTCAAAATAAGACATGTATAGTGTGCATAATAATTTTTTCATAGTTTTTTGTTTTTTGTTTTTAAACTATAGTTTGGTCCTGTTTAAAAAGTTTGAGGACCTCTGACCCAGATACTAGGTTATCTATTGGCATCTACCCAGAAGAAAAAAAGTCATTTTTCCATAAGAATATTTGTACTTGAATGTCCATATCAGTTCAATTCACATTCATAAATATGTAGAAAAATCTAAATACCCATCAACCCATGAATGGATTAATAAACTATGGTATATGTATATCATGGAATATTATTCAATAATAAAAAAACAGATGGAGACTTTACATATTTTCTGTTTACCTTGATGGAGTTGAAGAACATTATCCTTAGTAAAGTAACTCAAGAGTGGACAAACAGGCAGGGCCCCTAACTCAGTGGTTAGGGTGCCGGCCACATACACCGAGGCTGGTGGGTTCAAACCCAGCCTGGGCCTGCTAAATAACAATGAAAACTGCAACAAAAAAATAGCTGGCAGGCACCTGTAGTCCCAGCTACTTGGAAGGCTGAGGCAAGAAAATCTCTTAAGCCCAAGAGTTTGAGGTTGCTCGGCGCTGTGACACCATAGCACTCTACTAAGGATGACATAGTGAGATTCTGTCTCAAAAAACAGGACAAATAAGCTTCGCATGTACTCAATACTAAGCTGAAACTAGTAGATGAACAACTAGAGATCCAAAGGAGTCAAAAAACACCACTAAATTCAAGAAGGAGGGAGGGAGGAAGTGAGGGAAGCTGCTCAGCAAGCCTCAACCTAACAGATATATGTAGGGGTTTACATATGGTGCACCTCCTGGATGGTGAAGGACTCAAATACAACTCGAACTTTTCCTAACAAATGTAAACAATGTAACCTAATAATGTGTACTGTTACATTAATAACAAATAAAAATAAAAATAAAAAATAAATTGGTATATTACATTCAAAGAAAGAAAGTTGTTAAAGTCACAAAAAGTAGTAAAAGATTTCAAATTTCATAAAATTTATGTATATTAGGAATATTCCAGTTTATATCACTAGTTTTATTGAAAATATAAAATATTTTACCACATGATATTTATTACTATAAATTCCACTCACTTTGATGAATTTCATAAGTTGTATTTATATCTTTTGATTTTCTTAGTAGTAATTAAAATATAAACTACTTTTTATCATATAATATCTCCTTCTCAGCTTTATAAACATTATTCCATTTTCAACAAACTAATGTTGCTAAGGGTAGTCCTCGCCAGATTAGTTTTTTCATGTACCTTGTGCATGTATAATTGTAAGATTTTTTTTCCCTTACAACCTTGAATTTGAGTCACTTCTCCAAGTATTAGTCTTGAGGTTAATTATTTATCAATTTTCCTTGGACAAATGAATCTTTTTTGTTTTGTTTTGTTTTTTTTGTTTGTTTTTCTTTTGTGAGATCTGAAAAAGAATGAGTCTTTTTTAATCTACAATCCATTCTCTCAAAGCACTAATCTATAGCATCTCTCTCTAGTGATGAAAGCATAAATTATTGATATGAAAATAAATACGAGAAGGTAGTAGTTTACAAATGGGCAGCAAGAGGCAAGAGGCTTCTGACATATAATAATCAAATTCTATTTCTTGGTGTGTTGTGAGAAAATTTGTTATTCTTCAGTCCAAAGATATACTGTATACATAGTCTCACCTATTATGTAGTCACAATAAAGAATTCAAAAATAAGAAAATATAAACAGATATGTGTACATAGCGTTTAGTATTTTCCACAGAAAAATTTGAATCTTGAGTTATTTGTTTCTAACTTATGTATTTGGGAGTTAAAAGAACCTGGTTTCTAGTACCAGCTCTGACTTTTATTGTGTGATTAAAGCAAATAACTTTTATAAGTTTTGTGTTTTCTATGTAGTCATACACTGCCTAAGATTGTTTTGATCAATGATAAATCACATATATGATGGTGGTCCTATAAGATTATAACACTGTATTTTTCTATACTTTTTCAAAATGTTTAAATAGGTGTAGATACACAAATACTTACCATTGTGTTATAATTGCCCCCAGTGTTCAGTACAGTAACATACTGTATAGGTCAGTGGCCTAGATGAATATAGGATATACCATCTAGATCTGTGTAAGTACACTGTGTGATGTTCACAAAGTGACAGAATCACTTTAGGATGCATTTTTCAGAATGTATCCCCATTATTAAGGAGCACATGAGTGTATAATCATTAAAAGATAAGAGCCTGTGGTATTATAATTCCTTATAGCTTACAGCTAGTGTTGCCATATCAAAAGTTGCATGTAATATTATGATTGCTTCAGAGATGAAGCAGCTTTTATTCTGTAATGATAATTAAGGGAAATAGTGGAAATTACAAAGATTGTAAAACCTGATCTTCTGCAAAAACATTTACCTAAGTGCAGTGTATTATTAAATTAAAGTAAGTCAGAAGTGGCAAGAAGAATCCTAAAGTACTCTTGGAGGCAGAAACAATGACAATGTACAAGACAAAGTATAAGACTAAATTTAGGCAGCGCAAACAAATTCTTCATTTACAAATTTTAATTTACTCAAGTATATAAATAATAGGCTTTCCTTTACATATGTTTCCATCTGAGTAATACAAGGGTTTTTGAAGATATTCTTTACCTAGCTAGAAAGAAATAAAGGAGAAAAGAGAAATAATATTTAGGAAGCAAAAATTTTGCAAGAAATCCAAATAGAGTTAAATAATATAATTTTGAAGTACTCATTTTCACTCATAAGGGAAATAATAATATGACATCAAACAGAAGAGCAGTGACACAATAATAACAACAATAAATTAAAAAAATTAAGGGGTAAATATTGCCATAAGTTTAAAAAGCATGTTTGAAAGCCAAATAATTAACATAGAAATATTAACATAGAATAGTAAATGGTAGAAAGAATGATACAAATAATAGAAGGAAGGAAGAGAAGATTTAATCAGAGAGAAGTTGATTACTATGGCTATTAGGAATTGTTATTCCTAATACAACAGATTCCTAGTACAACAGATTTTCTGCCTACGTTTGTTGCCAGACCTAAAACAAATAATAGAGAAAAAATAGGACAGTTGGATTACAGCTTATCATTAAAAAAGTCACAGATCACAATCCAGTAGGTTTCATTCCAGAAATGCAAGGCTGGTACACAAGTCCATAATCATAATTCACTATATCAACAGAAGCAAAAACAAAGACCATATGATCCTCTCAATAGATGCTGAAAAAGCATTCAATAAAATTCAACATCCTTTTCTAATTAGAACTCTGAAGCATATAGGCAACACATTTCTAAACTGATTGAAGCCATCTATGACAAACTCACAGCTAGTATTATACTGAATGGAGTCAAACTGAAAGCTTTTCCACTTAGAACTGAAACCAGACAAGTTTGTATTTCATCACCACTAACATTTAACATAGAGCTAGAAGTTTCAGTCAATACCAGCAGGCAAGAGAAGGTAATAAAGGGTGTCCAAATGGGAGCAGAGGAAGTGAAATTTTCCCTCTTTGCTGATGATATGAACTTATACTTAGAGAACCCCAAAGACTCAACCACATGACTCCTGGGAGTGATAAAAAAAAAATACAGTAAAGTCTCAGGATATAGAATCCATGTCCACAAATCAGTAGCCTTTGTATGTGCCAGTAACAGCCAAGATGAAAAGCTAATCAAGGACACAATTCCCTTCTCAGTAGCTTCAAAGAAACTGAAATACCTAGAAATATACCTAACAAAAGAGGTGAAGGATCTCTATAAAGAAAATAAAATCGTAAGAAAAGCAAAGGCAGAATATATTAACAAATGGAAGAACATACCATGCTCATGGTTGGGAAGAATCAATATTGCTGAAATGTCTATATTTCTCAAAGCAATCTACAGACTTAATGCAGTCCCCATTAAAATACCATCACCATGCTTTCAAGATTTGTAATAAATAATTCTTCATTTTATATGGAACTAGAAAAAACCCGTATAGCCAAGGAAATTCTTAGCAATAAAACCAAGGCTGGGGATATTAGCCTACCAGACTTTAGGCTATACTACCAGGCCACAGTGATCAAAATAGCATTGTATTGGCAATAAAATAGAGATGCTGACATCTGGAATCGAACAGAAAACCATGAGATGAAACTAAAATCTTATAGCCACCTGATCTTTGATAAGCCAAACAAGAACATTTAATGGGGGAAAGAATCTGTATTCAATAAATGGTGCTGGGAAACCTGGATAACCACATGTAAGGGACTGAAACTGGACCTGCACCTTTCTCCATTCACTAAAATTCATTCAAGATGGATAAAAGATCTAAATCTAAGGCATGAATCAATAAAAATCCTCAAAGTGTGGGGAAGGCATCTGAAGATATAGGCCTGGGGAAAGATTTTATGAAGAAGACTTCAGGGCAACTGCAACAACACAAATAAACAAATGGGACTTAATTAAACTGAAAATCTTCTGTACAGCTAAGGAGAAAACATCCAGACCAAATAGACAAACATCAGATTGGAAAAAGATATTTGCATGCTGTGAGTTGGACAAAGTTTGATAACTAGAATCTATAGAGAACTCAAATTAATCAACAACGGCAACAAAAAAAGCCAATAATCCCCTATATAAATGGGCCAGTGAAACTATAGACCCTTCTCTAAAGAAGACAGACAATGGCTAACAAGCTTATGAAAAACTGCTCATTGAGGACCCCCCAGGCAATTGAAGCAGCATCAAAAATACACTTCAGGGACCTGTTCAAACTAAAAAGCTTCTGCACAGCCAAGAACACAGATAGTAAAGCAAGTAAATAGCCCTCAGAATGGGAGAAAATATTTGCTGGTTATATCTCTGACAAAGGTTTAATAACCAGAATCCACTGAAAACTCAAACATATTAGCAAGAAAAGAACAAGTGATCCCATCTCAGGGTGGGCAAAGGACCTGAAGAGAAACTTCTCTGAAGAAGACAGGCACACGGCATATAGACACATGAAAAATGCTCATCATCCTTAATCATCAGAGAAATGCAAATCAAAACTACTTAGAGATATCATCTAACTCCAGTAAGATTAGCCCACATTACAAAATTCCCAAACCAGAGATGTTGGTATGGATGTGGAGAAAAGGGAACACTTCTACATTGCTGGTGGGAATGCAAACTAATATTTTGGAAAGACATTTGGAGAATACTTAGAACTCTAAAAATAGAATTGTCATTTGATCCTATAATTCCTCTACTAGGTATATATGTAGAAGACCAAAAATCACATTATAATAAATATATCTGTATCAGAATGTTTATTGTAGCCCAATTCATAACTGCTAAGTCATGGAAAAAGCCCAAGTGCCCATCGACCCACAAATGGATTAATAAATCGTGGTATATGTACACCATGGAATATTATTCAGCCTTAAAGAAAGATGAAACCTCTTTCATGTTTACATGGATGGAGCTGGAAGTATCCAGGAATGGAAGAAAAAGTATCCAATGTACTCAGCCCTACTATGAAACTAATTTATAGCTTTCATATGAAGCTATAAATTAGTTTCAGCACTACAGCACAAGAATATGGGGAAAGGTACAAGGGAGGGGAAGGGAGAGGGGAGGATGGGTGGAAAAAGTGTAATTGGTGGGTCCACACCTACGGTGCATCTTAGAAGGGTACAGGTGAAACTTACTAAATGTAGAATATAAATGTCTGAACATAATAACTAAGAAAATGCCATGAAAGCTATGTTAACCAGTTCAATGAAAATATTTCAAATTGTATATAAAACCAGCACATTGTACCCTATGATTGCACTGATGTACACGGCTATGATTTAATAAAAAAAGGCGGGGATATATTCTGAAAAAAAAAAGAAAAGAAAAAAGAAAAACTGCTCATTGTCCCTAATTTTCAGAGAAATGCAAAACAAGACCACCCTGAGATATCACCTAACTCCAGTGAGAATGGTCCACATCACAAAGACTCAAAGCCACAGATACTGGCATGATTATGGAGAGAAGGGAACACTTTTTCACTGCTGGTGGGCCTGCAAACTACTATAAACTTTTTGACAGGAAGTATGGAGAATCCTCAAAGAACTCAAATTAGACCTCCTATTTGATTCTGAAATCCCATTACTGGGCATCTACCCAGAAGAAAAAAAATAATTTTACCATAAGGACATTTGCACTAGACTGTTTATTGCAGCTCAATTTACAATCGCCAAATTGTGAAACAACCTAAATGCCCACCAATCCAGGAATGGATTAACAGGCTGTGTTTTGTATATACCATGGAATAGTATACAGTCACTAAAAAGGATGGTGTCTTTGCATCTCTGGTATTAATTTGGATGGAGTTGAAATACATTCTTCTTAGTAAAGCATCACAAGAATAAAGAAGTAAGAATCCAATGTACTTAAGATGCTAGTACATAGTGGGGGGCAATGGGTGAAAGGAGAGGGGAAAGAAAGGAGGGGGCTGTGAGGCCATGGTGTGAAGGCAGGACACTATTAATAGAGAAACTTCACCCAGGGAACCCAAGCAGTATAATTGGGCTCATTGTACCCTCAATGATTCCCCAACAATTAAAAAAAAAAAAAAAAAAAAAAAACAGAAAAATCTACCTTTCTCTCTAGACTGAGAGACAAATAGGTCAATATGAGAGAGGACCAAATGCATCCTTGTAAAATTTTGTGTGTCTTTTTGCTGCAGCCTAGAAATAAGAGTAAAGGATGATTCAACTTCCAAGTGTGAGTAGTAGGTGCTAAACCTCCAGCACCAGGTGTGAGGCATTAGCAAATTGATTTTGGAGATCAGAATTTTTTTTTTTTTCTTCAGGGATCAGTGAGAATGCTTGGCTCATCTTGGGACCTCAGGGATTAAACAGATGAGGCAGTCTATGAAGGTGCTACACGGATCATGTAAATGGAAGAATTCTAGATCTAGAATAAAACTAACCTAAATGGCTGTAATAGGGATTCAGAGTGTCATGCCCAATTCCCACATGCAAGTCAATTTACATATTCAGATGTTCTGTTTTGAAATATCTTGCATTAGGAAAAAGATAGTGAAATATTTTTAAGAGGCAAAAAGATAAATGGGCATCATTTCAATGTAATTCAAGGCCTTGTTCAGATCTAGAGGAAACTCCAAGGATGTTATTCTGCACTTGCTGAGGACAGAAACTCATCTTTAAATAAGGGAGAAGTATTGGGAGCTGCTATCCAACGAGACCAAAGCTTTTCTATCCCACCGTGATATTCGCAGTTCAAGTTCTGGTTAAATTTACACTCTTATTCTTTCCTTTTCTAATAAACATGTTCACTCATTTCTATAAATGTATGTTAGATCTTTATAATTTTTGACCTGTCTGAGTCAATTCCAAACTGAAGTTGCAAATGAAAATGAAAAAAAAATGGAAATAACTCGAAGGTCTGATGAGAGAAAGAGATGAAAATGTGATTACAATTATTCTATCATACATAAATATTTACTAATAAACATTTGAAAATTATTTAATGGTTTTATTTATCCATTTTCCCAATAAATATTCTATTCACTACCCAAATAAATCTGGAGAAAATCATGGTCATCAAAATTAAATGAAGAATGTTAGAATTCTTCCCAACAGTTAATAAATAATGCCAATCCCTTTGCTATATGGTGAACTGTCTGTAACTATTACATTGAATTGCAAAATTCAAACTTTAACATTAAAACATGTACATTTGGGTGGCGCTTGTGGTTCAGTGAGTAGGGCACCAGCCCCATATATCCAGGGTGGCGGGTTCAAACCTGGCCCCAGCAGAACTGCAACAAAAAAATAGTTGGGCATTGTGGCAGGTTCCTGTAGTCCCAACTACTCAGGAGGCTGAGGCAAGAGAATTGCCTACGACCAGGAGCTGGAGGTTGCTGTGAGCTGTGTGACGCAACAGCACTCTGCAGAAGGTGATAAAGTGAGACTCTGTCTCTCCAAACAAAACTCAAACTTTTACATTTGAAGTAAGATAAAATTACCAAGACTTTAACTTTGGTCACCCACAAAACAATATCAAACAAATAAAAATTCCAGAAATTAAATCTTATACATTTTATGAACATGTTTACATACTTACTAGGAACTTTTTGAATTCATAAAAAATAATTTCAAATGGCATCCATTAATCTGCCAAATACAAGAGACAGGGAAATTCACAAATGCATCAAACATAGGAAATTCTGAAATATGTTAACAATATTTTCAATATTTAAAATATCTACCCAGAAAAAGCTAACCCTATTCCAAGTCCAAAAGACTGTACTCCATATATGTATGAAAAATATTTCTGGTGTTTTAAGATTGTTAAAATAAATAGCAAGTTACACGTGGCTATCTTTAGAGATGGGGTCTTGCTCTGACTCAGGCTGCTCTCCGACTCCGGAGCTCAAGCAATCTACCTGCCTCAGTCTCCTAGAGTGCTAAGGAGGCATGAGCTCCTGCGCCCTGTCCAGTCCAGTCCTAGGATTTTAAAAGAAATAATTATTTCTTTAAGATAAATGCAAAAATCACTGCCAGAGTCTACCTGTTCATAAAGAAACTTTCATTTTATCACACAGAAATAGCAATCTGAAATGGATTATAATATTGTACTTAATCGAGACAGTATTTAATTTCTTTCTCCTCCACTAGAGATCAAACTAATAAATGAATCCTGAGTGAAGGAAAGAACCGCCTTTTTCTCCTAAGAATAAGGAATAGAGTTGAATATGTGAACTGCACCAGAAAATTGCAATGTGAATGTTAATATGCCGTATGTTTAGCAGGAGATTTTACCAATGTTCCCTCAGAACAACTTATTCACCATTAAAGGTACTTTTTAACTTAATTTCACCCTGTTTTTGAAATATACATTTAATTTTAAATCAAAATCAACGTGCAGTATGATTAATTACCTCCAAATTATATTTACTTAAGTGTTTTTCAGATGAGGGTTTTATTTTGCAAAAGGCTGATGGAAAGTACAATGGCACTTAAAACACATGAAGTATAAGTAATATACGTGGAACTAGATTCAATGCATTTTAGCAGAAGTAGAAATGAGGAAATCCAGAGGGGAGTGCAGAGTGACTACTGATGTGGGGTGGAGTTGAGAAGGAGAAGAAAAACATTAATTCCTTTTTTCTCTTTTCTCACTGGAGATTTTAAAGTCTCCAGTGAGCCTGGTAATAAAAATAATTTAGTAAAGATAACATCATACTGATTGAATTATTACTGAACGAGCGTATTTTTAATGATAGAAGAGTTCTAAATCTTCTAAAGGTACAAAAGCTGTTGGTCATAAATCAAAAATATCTTAAATATTTAACTTTGAAGAGTATAACATCAAAAAAGTACTGTTAGGAATATAGGATAATTACTTACAACTATATTAAAATTCTCTTCTTGAAGCTTTCTTTTTGGCCTGTACTAATTAATTGCATTGACTGCTTAATGCCTGATTAATTATGCACATATTTTGTTTGATCATGTTCAAAAGTGTGATTTCATATTTTGGTTGTTGATTCTACATTAGGATCAGGTTTAATTAAAACCTAAAGAAAAATATGCTAGTTCATACTTTATATTACATCTCAACAATAAATATATATATAATTAAAGTTGATCACATATAGTAAAAAGTTGTACCTCTTTGGGGAGACTTAATTTATATTCCAATCAAATGATAATTTTTAAGTCCACAAATATAAATATTTCCTTTGGTTACCCCTCCCTTTACTTATTACCTCCTATCACTGAGATTACAGCTTTTCTTTGAGCATACAATTACACCTGCAGCAGCTGGCATGGCCTTTGGTAGACCACTATAAAAGTTCACACACACTTTATAAACAGTGTTTGACTGCTCTTGTTTTAGTCACAAGAATTGATGCATTCTGCTATTTGCCCATCCACTTATCTGAATTCAAATAGCCTCGTATAGAATTCAAAGTACAGTCTCTGCAAATGCAAATCACCTCAAATATGCAAATTAGAATTTGTTTAAAAACATGGGTGTTTGGTTAAGGACACTAAATCATTTTTTCATCCAAAGCTATTTTGCTTAATTACAGACTCGAAATGCTGGTAGAAAACAATCCTACTCCCAAATCACTCAGGTCCAACATGCACTTCTTTGGCATCTTCCTAATTAAATCTGGCTTCTGAACATTAATTATGAGCTCCATAGGGATAGATATGATTGAAGAGATTTAAAGTATATGCATACATGCTGTAATGTAATAGGAAAGTTTTCTTTGCAGAAGAGAAATCCCAGCTCCCAAGTAACTATCACAAGAAAATTATACAAATGTGCTATTATGCGATACATGGATTTAAAATGAAAAATGTGCTGACAAGATTATCATAGCTAGAAGATAACTAGCTTCAAGTTCAGTTTATTGCAAAAAAAAATTTTTAAGTATCTTTTAAATGTAGTGCATGATTATCTTAAGAAAACACTCTGATTAATTGTTATCCAGGCATGCCTTGTTTTAATGTGCTTTATCACACTTGCATAGTTTTACAAATTTAAGGGTTGTGCAACCCGACACCCCACCAGCCTGTTGGGGCTATTATTCCACAGCATGTGCTCACTTCATGTTTCTGTGTGAAATTTTGTAATTCTCTCAATATTTCAAACATTTTTATTACTCTTACATCTGCTCTTACATTCTGATCTTTGATGTCACTACTGCAGTTGTTTTGGGGTGCCATGAATCATGTTCATGTCAAGACAAAGAACTTAATAGATAAATGTCGCACGCTCCACCAGCTGACTGTTCCCTATCTTTCTCCCTCTTCTCAGATTTCCCTATTCCATGAGATGCAATAATATTGAAATTAAGTGAACTGATAACCCTACAATGTCTTCCAAGTGAAAGGAAGATTTGCACCTATCTCACTTTAAATCAAAAACTAGAAATGATTAAGGTTAGTGAGGAAGGTGTGTCAAAAGTAAAGATAAGCTAAAGGCTTTTGGGCAAAATAGTTAACCAATGCAGAAGGGATGTTTTTGAAGGAAATTAAATAAATCAACTCTGGTGAACATGCAAATGACAAGACAGTGCAACAGACTTATTGCCGACTGGGTGAAAGTTTGAGTGATTTGAGTAGACCAAAGTTAGCCACAATCTTACTTTACGTGAAAGCCTCATTCAGTGCAAGGCTGTAACTCTCCTCACTTCTATGAAGGCTCAGAGCAGTGAGCAAGCTGCAGGAAACAAGTCTAAAATTAGCAGAGGTTAGTTCATGAAGCTGAAGAAAAGTAGCCATCTCTGTAATAAAGGTACATGATGAAACAGCAAGTGCTGATGTAGAAGCTACAGCAAGTTATCAGAAATAGCTAGGAATACCCAGTGTTTGGCTGGGACTTTCATAGCTAGAGAGGAGATGTCAGTTCCTGGCTTCAAAGGACAGACTGAGTCTCTTGTCAGGGGCTAATGAAACTGGGACTTTAAGGTGAAGCTTACGTTCATTTGTCATTCACAAATCCCAAAGTCCTCAAGAATTGTTCCAAATCTATTCTTGTGATCTAAAAATGAAACAACTAAAGACTGAAGACTGGGCATCTATTTACAGCATCATTAACCAAATGTTTTGAGCTCACTGTTGAAACCTGCTGAGAAAAAAAATTCTCTACAAATACGCCACTTTTTGAAACTCTGATGAAGATGTACAATGAGCTTAATGTTGTTTTTATATCTGCTCACACAACATCCATTCTGTAGCCCATGGATTAAGGAGTAATCTCAACTCTCAAGTTTTATTATTTAAGAAAGGTATCTGGAAAGCTAAAGCTGCCTTAGATAGTGATCTCGCTGATGAACTTTGAAAAAGTAAATTGAAAACCATCTTGAAAGATTTGTCCTTATAGACATTATTAAGAACATTTGTGATTCATGGGAGAAAGTCAAAATCAGAATTAACAGGAATTTGGAAGAAGTTGATTCAAAATTTTTGTGAATGACTTTGAAGAGTTTAAGACTCTGATGGAGGAGGAAAGTAAAGACATGGTGAAAATATTTTTTCACTTATTAATACATTGATTATTTAATTAAAAAGATTCAGTGAGCAAATGCTCACTATTTTTAGTTAATACCAATGACAATTGAAAATGTTGCAGGAAGACATGGCCCAATGGAGAGAAAGAGCATCTAAAAACCATATTTGAGAGGAAAAAGGCTTTTATTTTAGCCAGCAGAGCTTAGAGCATAGAAGAATTCGAAATGGATGTACTCCCCAACTGGCTTGTCTTTCCCTTTTTATATCCGTCAAAAAGTTCCAACCCACAGGTACCTTTCAATTTGAATCAAGCAGGAGATGTTGTTCCAGCCCCCATGGAACTACAGGATTTCACAGAAGTGGAAATTTCCAGGCCCCAGGAAGTTAAGTCTACAAATTCCTAAGAGCTGAGGCATCGTGGAGAGTACCCTGCAGGTGTATCCTTGTGGTCTCTTAAGAGAAGATCTCTGTTCTCCTAGACCTTACCCTTCCCAGGTATTGACTAATTTAAGGCATTGACACTACCACAGTGACAGATAAAATTTGATGAAGAAACAACAAATAAATAATTTCAATGTAATATAAGCTCCGTGAAGGAAATAAGTGAAGATCAACTTGAAATGGATAATTATTTTTGCCCAACTCATTTCTCCATAGGGTACTATAGACCGAAAGTATACACAATGCTAAGAAATTTAGATAAATCAACTGATTTTGAATCATAAAATGTGATGGGAATCTTTTGAAGCAGATTCTTAACTCATGCTTTGAACAAAATAAAATTACCAATAGAATTAAGATTACCCTCTTTAGAAAAAATAACACCATACACATAAGAAGAAAATAAGCATGAATATTTTTTTCTAATCTAGTGGTAAAGTAGGCTAATCTAAATATAACTTTCCTATATAACTAAAAGCAACATACCTAAATAAATACATTACAAAGGACATTCTGGAAGTGAGATGGGGAAATTATCTGCAAAAGCAATATAAAAGACATAATAAATGTAAAAATATTTCAAACATTACAGACCATTAAACACAGATCAAATTGAGAGCCATTTTTATGTCAAAAATTTCAGTTTTTTTTTCTTTTGTAACAGAGTTTTAACCCCATGGCTCTGCGTAGAGCACCGTGAGGTCATCATAGCTCACAGCAACCTCAAACTTTTGGGCTTAAGCCATCGTCTTGCCTTAGCCTTTGGCATATTTGGGACTCCAGATGTGTAGCACAACATGGCTAATTTTTCTACTTTTAGTGGAGACGGGATTGGGGTCTGGCTTTTGCTCAGGCTGGTCTCAACTCCTGAGCTCAAACAATCCACCTGCCTTGGCCTCATAGAGAGCTAGGATTGTAGGCAAGAGCCACTATGCCTGGCTGAAATTTAATTTCTTTTTAATGGTAACCTTGTGAGGGCATCTGTTTTCAGAATGAGTTCTGTTTTACATTGGTAAATGGTAAATGAGTGCAAAATTCCTGGGACATAATTTGGCAAAACAGAGCCAATAACGGATAGAAAGTTGGAAAAAGAATGCTTATGAACAACAACAAAAAAAATCAGAGGAGATTCTCTCTTTAGTGCTTTGAGTGTATATCTAATAGGAGCTTCAACAAAATAACTATTCCAAAGTGCCCTTTTGATAAAATAAATGCATTTTAATCACTTTAATTAAATTTTTATTCATATAAGTTTCACTCAAATATATTGTCATAACCTATTAGATTCTCTTTGGTTCTGTATACTCATGGGTGCTTTACCTTTTGCAGTAACATTTGCCATTTTTTAATCAATTATTTCTGTTTTTGTACTTTAAAAATCTTATTTGCATGCATATGTATATTGATATAAAGGCACAAATTATAATGCATTTAATAAAATGGGTAATCTAAAATCTTTATTGTTGCATGTTATTTTCAAGTTGTCATAGATTTGGTGAATTTCTCAGGGAACATGCAGTATTAAACAAGGATTATTAAAAAAATCACTGGTTTTATTTATCAAATTAAAAGTAGGCTATAACCCAACCACAAAAAATTTATACGTTGGACTTCATCTTTTTAAAATGTATTCTAAAGAGAAATCCAAGTATGCAGAAAGCTATAATTCTTTTTCTTTCTTTTTTTTTTTTTTCTGGCACAAATAGGTACTGTATTTCTCCTAGAGTGATAGTGACAGAGATAAAGAAAAATGCTGAGTATCAGGGCACATCAAATGAAAAAGAAGTGGATCACACAATGTAGCAAATTATCATAAAACATATACTCACTAATAGTCCCTTCTATCTTGGATTAAATGAGATCTTGGGTCAGTGTAAGGGCAGAAAAGCAGATTAAGACAAAAAGTATAGATCTTGGGTAAGGGCTATAAACAGAGCTGAAGTGGAGAAAGGACCTCATGGCTACTGATGGAATGGCACAGTGGATGCCAGGGGTGAGAAGGGAATGGGGATGTGTAGGGCTGGAGGTGCATGGGTCTACCTTTGGAGGGAGTTCCAACACATATCATAATGCCCCCTATCTTAAAGCCCAAACATATTCTTCATGACCTGATACATATCATTCTGAGAATCCTGCTTTGTGGTGTAAGGTGCAAGTGAGAGACTGGCTGAGATGATTGCCTGGCTCAAGCACACTCATGAGAGAGCAGCTATGAATGGAACAGAAAGAGAAAAGGGTCACTGAATTGTCTGTTCAATTCCCCAACACTTGGGAGTAAGAGACAGTTTCATCCCTTAGGACAGGGGTCCTCAAACTATGGCCTGTGGGCCACATGTGGCCCACCGAGGACATATATCTGGCCCTCTGGGTGATTTTGCCACCCGTGCCTGTCCTACTTAGCAGCCAACCCATCCTGGGCCACAGTACGCATATGTGGAATGTGCACCACACTCTCAGACTCCCCTCCTTCTCTATGTCTCTCCTCGCCCCCTTTACCCCCCCACCCTGGTGTTTTTGCCCATCCTGCTTAGCAGCTGACTCCTCCTGGGCCGCAGGATGCATGTGTGGAGTGTGCACTGCACTCTCCCACTCACCTCCTTCTCTCTGTCTCAGGACTTCTCCTCTCAGTCTCGGGTGAGACTGAGACTCTTTATTGGAGGAGGCACGAGCTTGCCTGTGTAGAGGCTGCTGCTCCCTGAGGACCGAGGTAAGAACAAGTTAGGATTTTTTTTTTTTTTTGCAGTTTTTGGTCAGGGCTGGGTTTGAATCCACCACCTCCAGTATATGTGGCCAATGCCCTACTCCTTTGAGCCACAGGTGCCACCCCTGTTTTGTTTCTTTTACTTCAAAATAAGATATGTGCAGTGTGCATAGGAATTTGTTCATAGTTCTTTTTTTAAACTATAGTCCAGCCCTCAAACAGTCAGAGGGACAGTGAACTGGCCCCCTGTTTAAAAAGTTCGAGGAGCCCTGCCTTAGGACCTATGAATTAAGCTATCTGATTCTAGATCTGCTCCTCTTCTGTTTATTAGATAGAACAGTGATTTTACAAATAACTGACGATCTATACATGAAAGAAAATAAAGAATAAAATTGAAACAATTGGTAATAGTTAATATATATTTACACATGCATTTTTAATATTTTTCTTTTAACATTTAAATAAAAGCTACATAAATATGCTAGAAAGTCTTTCCAAAGGGAAAGAGTCCATAGAAAAATTTATATGTTTCCTACTTGCTCCTCAGCCTCCATTTCCATTTCCTTCCCTAGCAATAATCACTGTCAACATTTTTCTCTATGTAATTTTACAAGCATACATTTTTGTGTATTGTAACACTGTATATTTACATCTATACATTTTCACCTATGTGTTTAGAAATAATAGATAGGTGGATAGATTTCTATATACATCTCTATATTAAAGCATTTATGTACATAAGTATCTATATAATTGAAAAATATATAGTACACTTTTTTAATTACTGTGTTTTTCTTAATACCCGTTTGAAAATCTTTACATGTCAATAAATGTATATCTGCCTGTTTATAAATGATTCTAGTAATTTGAAGGGTAAATGAATCATTATGAATTTAATCAATTACTTCTTGATGATACATTTGGGTTATTTACAGTCTTTCAACATCATGAGCAATGCTTTAGTTATCATATTTTAGCATATGTGAGTATTCTGGACATATAGATTCCTGGAAACACAAGTGCTAAATAAAATTCCTTCTCACTTAAATTTTGTTTTTTATTAAGAGATTTTCAGTTGAAATACCCATCAATGTAGTTAAACTTTTATGATGCAACAGTAATAGGGAATATTATGCATGTATTTTAATTTGCATACCATGTTTATGACTATATTTAGGAATTATGTCCCATATTATTGAATATCTTTATTTATTTATAAATTATAAATATCATTTTCTCATATTGATTTGCAGAAATATTTTGTGAATTGGACTCCTAATCTCTTTTTAGTTATAAATATTGCTGTTTTTTTCTCTCAATATATTAAGCTCAATTAATCTCACTTAATTGTTACTTTCTTCAAATTTCTATATATTATCTCTATGGATAAGTTATAGTCTTGATTGTACCTGTAATTGTGCAGATAAATCAAAATGTTACAATGTTTGAGAGGATCTAGGAATAAAATCCTGGAGAGAATAATGGATTTTATTGATTGACAACCTTGGGGACAAATAAAGAGGATTTACTAACTTATATTAAGAAGTTATGGTTCCCTGTATCTATTGTTTTTCACATTGTTAATGTTTTCCATTTGTTTTTCAGTATTAATTCTGAATAAACTTTGCAGTTTTGTAAACTTTACGTATTTTTTAATAGCCAGGATTTTCCAATTTTATCATTTTATATATTTTCATATTTTAATTGTATCATTTTATCCCTTTCAGTTTAGTCTATTACCAATTAAAAATAGTATTAAACTATGCATTTAATGCCAAATATTATCTTCTGAGTACATTTTATATTCCTGTGCATTCTGGTGTGTATTCTGTGGTATTCTGATTATATTCTTTTCTTAATATTTGCTGAATTTAAGTTTAGCTTTATTTATAAATTCCATAGTTACCTAGAAGGATTTTATAAATTTCCATTTGGGTTAATTTGTTTTTGCCATTCCTTTTCTGTTTTTTTTTTATTTTAAAATATTATTGGGGGTACAGATGTTTTTGGCTGTCTGAATTGCTTTTGTACTACTTAAGTCAAGCCATAGGTGGCTGATAAACCAAATAGTGATCTTGTTCCCATTAGATTAGTTTTTATTTTCCTTTCTCCTCCCCACTGCATAATGTCCACTGAGGTTTACTTCCCACTATGTACATGTGTGCTCATCAGTTAGCTACAATTTAATAATCAGTAGATGTGGTGTTTGTTTTCTAATTTTGAGATACTTCATTTAGGAGAATGATCTCCCATTCCATCTAAATTGCTGTAAATATATATACAATTTTTTTTAATCCACTCATGAATTATTGGGTGGATTCTACATCTTTGTAATTGTAAATTACTTTTTAATAAACATTTGAGCACAGGTGTCTTCTTGATAGAAATACTTCTTTTCTGTTGGTGTATGCCCAGGGGGTAGGATTGCTGAATCAAATTATAGGCCTACTTTATTTCTTTGAGGAATCTCCAAACCATTTTCCATGGAGATTGTACTAATTTACAGTCTCACCAATAGTGAATAAGTGTTCTTTTCTTTCTGCATGCACATCAGTATCTATTGATGGCCATTTTAACAAAGTCCTTTCTAAAAGAGGTAAGGTGATATCTTGTTGTGGTTTTACCTTGCATTTCCCTGATTATTGAGCATTTTTTCATATGTTTATGGCCTATTTGTCTATGTTCTTTGGAAAAGCTTCTGTTCATATCTTTTCCCCACTTCTTAATGGGATTTTTTTGTTTCTCAATGATGTGCTTGAGTACCTTGTCTATTCTGGTTATTAGCCATTTATGGGTGCAAAGCTTAAGACTATTTTCTCCCATTCTGTAGGTTGTCTATTTTCTCTGTTGATTATTTCTTTTGCTGTGCAGAGTCTTAGTTTAATCAAATCCCATTTATTAATTTTTGTTGTCATTATTGACATTTTCATTTTTTTTGCCTAGATCAATATCTAGAAGAGTTTTCCTACATTTTCTCCTAAAAAACGATTTAATGTCTTACATTTACTGCTTTAATCCATGTCAAATTAATTTTTGTGACTGATGAGAGGTAGGGATTCTGTTTCATTCTTCTGCGTGTGACTATCTAATTTCCGCAGAACAATTTATTGAATAGGGCTTCTTTTCCCCCTGTGTATTTTGTTGCCTGCTTTGTCAATGAAGATAGGTGCTTTTCTACATGGATTCTCCATTTTGTTCCATTTGTCTATTTCTCTGTTTTTGTATCAATACCATGCTGCATTGGTGACTATAACCTTGTGGTTTGAAGTCTGGCAAGGAGATGCCTTCAGGTTCGTTCTTTTTGCTTAAGATTGCTTTAGCTACTTGTGATTTATTTTAAATCCAAACAAAGCCCAGAGTTATTGTTTCTAGGTCTGTGAAGTATGAAATTGGTATATGATGGGGATTGCATTGAATCTCTAAAGCACTTTGACTGTATGGACATTATAACAATGTTGATTGTGCCAATATGTGGGCTTGAAATAGTTTTTCATTTGCTTGTTTCTGTTGTGATTTCTTTCCTCAGTGTTTTATAGTTCTTCTCACAGAGATCTTTTACATCCTTGGTTTGGAATAGTCCTAAGAATTTTATTTTCTTTGTAGTAATTTTGTGTGGTATTTAATTTTGATTTGACTCTCAGCTTGATTATTTTTGGTGGACTATACACTATTGATTTGTGTATATTAGTGTGGTAACCTGAGACTTTGCTGACTTTATTTATCAGATCCAGGAATCTATTGGTGGAATCTTTGGGGTTTTCTACTTACAAGATCAGGAAGTCAGTGAAGAGCCACAGTTTGACCTCCTCTTTCATGAGTTGGATACTCTATTTCTTTCTCCTGCCTTATTGCTCTTGCTAGGACTTCCAGTGCTATGTTCAGTAGACATGATAACATTTGATCCTGTTGTCTCTCTAGTTCTTAGGGGGGATATTTTCACTTTTTCACATTCAGCGTAATGCTGGTCCTGGGTTTGTAATATACGGCTTTCATAATTTTGAGATACATTCCTTCAATGCCTAGTTTGTTGAGGATTTTTATCATGGAAGTTACTGGATTTTGTTGAATGCTTTCTCTGCTTCCATTGAAATGATCATATGGTCTTTTGTTTCCTTTTTTTTTCCCCTTCTCTTTATGTACTGAATCACATTGCTTGATCTATGTATATTGAATCATTTTGCTATCCCTGTGATGAAGCCCACTTGGTCATGTGTCGTTATCATTATTTTTTTGTGATAGGTTGTTAACTTTGGTTTGCTAATATTTTCTTAAGAATTTTTGCATGTATATTCATAAGGTACATTGGTCTGTAGGGGTGTTTTTCTTTTCATGTTGTTATTGTGCCCTTTCTTGGCTTTGGCATTGAAGTGACACTGGCTTTAAAGAATGTGTGGAGAGAATTCTATCCTTTTCTATGCTATGGAATAATTCTATGGTATTAGTAGCAGCTGTTCTATGTTGCACTGGTAGAATTTGGCTGTGAATCTGTCTCATCCAGGGAAAAATTTATTACTTTAAATGTGTACATTTAAAAGACAGAAAGATTGTAAATTAACAACTTAATTTCACATCTCAAGGAACTGGAAAAGGAAACTAAACCCAAAGCCAGCAGAAGAAAGGAAATAACAAATCTGAGTGCATAATCAAATGAAATGGACACATACAGAAGATCAAAACACAAAGTTGATTGTTTGAAAAGATAAACAATATCAACAAACTTACTGGATTTATCAGGACTAGAAGAAAAAAGACCCAAATAACTTCAATCAGAAATTAAAAAGGATAACTGCAGAAAAATGATACTGCAGAAATTCAAAGCATCTTCCATAAATACAGTGAAAATCTCTATGCACATAAAGTAGACAGCATAGAGAAAATGGAAAAATGTCTGGAAACAACCTCCCAAGACTCAGTTAGGAAGAAATAAAATTTCTAAACAAACCAATAACAAAAAGTAAGATCTAAGCAGTAATGAAAAAGCTTCCTTCTTTTTCTAGTTTACATAAATGTAAGGCTTTCAACAACAAATGATAGAGAAAGCAAATATTAAATTACAAATACAAATAAAATATCTACACCAGAGGAAGTAAAACATAACAAAAAACTTGCAATTGCAAAGCTCAAAAAATTGTTATGGTTGAGATTCAAATTTATCTTCTTTCCTGGCATCCATTACAAAAAGGAAAATATAATTATACACTTAAATATAGTGGATGAGAAATAAACCAAAGGGTAAAAAGAGACAAAAATGAAAGCTTCCTTGATATTTAATCTAAAATCAGTTCATATGGATGTTACATAATAGAATTTAATTTTTATTAAGAAAACATTCTTTTTTGCTACACATACAGCAAATGTAGCATAAAAGACAATGGATATATTACACATATATGTAGCATACATTTGCTTTAAGCAACTCATATATATGGCAGTTATATTGCTATTCTCCAAACATTTTCAATCCTCGTTCTAGTCACAAGTGACTACTATACATCTTTACCACCATGGTTGTCCAATCACATGAACAGTTGGGTTAATAGTTGTTAAGTCTGAGTGCTGTGTGTTCTTTAATTGCCTGTGTAGTTCCTCCACAGTTTTCTTTTCTTTCTTTTAGGGACAATGGTGACCTTCAACATGGTAACTATTTCTTGGTCTGTGTACTGGGGTTGGAATAATGCAGAGCAGGACCAATAGAGACTCATAATGAACATAGAGTATGAACGAGAAATAAAATCCATGCAATTTAAAGTCTCTGAGACTGGGGAGTTGAGTTGTTAATTGCCTCAGCATACTCTAACCCAATATAGTAGATTTCACAGCTGATTCCATTCACAGTAGTTTTATGTTGCAGTAAAATGTTTAAGTCAAATTACGCTTTGCATCTTTTGTTCTAAAGATAGTTGAGTATATCACAAATTACATTGGCAAAAGAGTAACTATCAGTTCTCCTTTCACAGGAGCTGGACAGCAGCTAGTTGCAACTTGCTCTCTTAAATTGAAGACAAAAATATTGAGTTACTATAAAATAACGGGAAATTCAGAAGTTCTGAAACCAAGAATGAGACTAGCAGAGTTGTAGCTGTATATGGAAGTTTTGTTTCCTTAGAAACAAGGACAACATTTCCACTTGTGCTAAGAAATTATTGCAAACAGGTTAGAACTTTTCTTAAGTAGCTCCTCTCCTTCATGAAAGGCAAATACAAATTATCTGTTGACTCTTGTTTATGCAAATTGGTCCTACATTGTTTACCACCCAGTTAAAAGAGGAAAAATTTAGATCTATAACTTTAGTGAAAATTGATATGAAGTTTAAATTACTAACGTGATAAAGTATATTGTCCTCAAATTTTCTAACTATGTGTTGTTTCGATTTTCTTGTTTTTTCTTTTTTGGGGGAGGGGGTGTGAAGGAGGTCTCTCTGTCACTCACATTAGAATGCAATGGGAGACCATGGCTCACTGTAGCTTAAAACTCCTGAGGTTGATTCCCTTTTTTCTCTCTCTTTAGGTTCATGCTGTCCTCTGCCTCTACCTAATCCAACTTGCAGTGCCTGTGTAGATGAGTTGGCTTCCCTAAGAAGGTCTCTCTCTCTCCTTCTTTTTCTTGAGACAGAACTTTACTCTGTCACCTGAGACCACAATACAGTGGCAAGATTACAGCTCACTACAGCCTCAAATTCCTGACCTCAGTCTCCTCAGTGAGTGCAACTGCAGGTTTAATGCCACCATGGTTGGCTAAGGTTTTTTTTTTTTGTTATTTGGGGTTTTTTTAATTGTGTTATAGAGACAAGGTCCCATTATGTTGCTCAACCTAGCCTTCAACTCCTGGCATCAATGAACATCCTTCCTTGGGCTCCCAAAGGGCTAGAATTACAGGGGTGTGCCATTTAACCCCTTTTCAAATGTTCCTTCTTTTTTCATCCTACCCTGTGATTGTAGTTCTCAACTCTTCCCCACGTTTGACAATTCCAATGAACTCACAGTGATCACTTAATCTCTGAAAAGATGGTGGGCCTCCTTCCTATGTTGTGTCCCCTCTTGAATAATCTTTAGGAATTTCATGGCACAGAGGGCATTTTTGAAAGGTGGTGCTCTTAGAACACTTCAAATCACACCACATAGATCAAAGTTCTCTTCATCTATAGGTGAAAATGCTTACTTCCTTAAAATATCAAGTAACTTGGTTCAATTCCTTTATTATAAGGTTGTTTATTAGTTACATTAATCTACAGTAATAGTATAGCAGTAGTAGTATTCTTCCATCTTAACATAATGCCTGAATCTCTCAAATCCCCAAGTACTTGAATTTTCATGAAGGTTACATAAATTAAAGCTTAAAATTCCAATTATATCTTTGTCAACCACAATCCTCATTATTAACTAACAATGTTTTTTAGAAAATCAATTAGGAGACAACTGCCTAAAATGTCATTTTAAGCCTAACACACACATACAAACATATGTACTACATATGAACATCTTCCTTAAATTATCAAATTAGCTCTCTCTATATAACCCAAACAATGTAGTCATTAAATTGGAAACAGTAATTAATGAGGACATCTAGTCAGTAATGTTCATAGTCTGAGTATCATTACATAGTGAAACAAAAACACATTATTTATGTTTCTGAAGAAAACATTTGGCTAATATATATGATCCCCATTTGCATTTGTGCTATTACAACTCCTATATTTGTATACCTGATATTAAAATTAAAAGCAAAGATATATATAAATACATAGGAGACAAAAGAATTAGGGAACAGCTTTAAAAAGACACTGGAGCCAAAAAGAATTGCTGAGGTTTGTTTGAATGGGTGTTTTGGGCAGGGATGGGAGAGATTGAGAGGAGAAATGACAGCTTATGTGTGAAATTGTAAATACTTGAGAATTGGAAGTCATTTGAGAGGTGGACAGTTGAAAGGGAGCAAATTCATATAGAAAGAGTAACACTCCTTAGGAGAAAGAAATCGCCCCAGAGAATCAATGTTTTCCAACATTTACAAGCAAATACTATTTTAGAGATTGGTAGGATCTAACAGTCATAAGGGAAAATCTCTAATTCAGCCTACTAAATTGCACTGAACCATCAAGTCAAGTAAAGGTAGAGCCAAGAGCAGAAGCCATGCATCTGAAGACCACACCAGTCTGGCTTTTACTCTTGTCTCAGATAAACACACCAGAACAAAATAAAAATATGATGTACAAGGCAGAATTTATTGGTGATCAAACATCTGTTTGGTGGATTTTCCAATAAGAAGCATATTTCAAGTTGGCAACCACTTCTGTTCCAGAATTGCACACTACCATTTAATCATGAAAATTGCATAACTTAACATACCTAAATTTAGATTAATCCATCAAAGGAATGGTTCTTTTATAACCTACTGAACTTTCCAGAAAATTTACTGTTACCTCATACTTTCTATGGCTGCAGATGTATTCTTGGTTAGCATTTTCAGTTCAATACTATTTTATTCAAATTTGTGAGCCAATAGGGATTGATACATATTTATAATATTCAATCATCTAATATATAAAATATTATATTTTACATTAAGTATGTGAATTGGCACCAATAATATATATTTCTACTCTTAAATTAATACGGTAACTTTTAAATTTGGGTTAAAATGTAGTGACTCCTAATTTGCTCATTGTTTTTTTAAAATAAATTATTACATAGACATTACAGTTCTGAAATAATTGGAACTAACTCACTTTACTTCTATTTTATTGACGTTTATGTTTTTTGTTTGTTTTGTTTTTTGAGAGAGAGAGTCTCAATATAGTGCTCTGGCGTAACAGCTCACAGCAACCTCAAACTCTTGGGCTCAGGCAATTTTCTTGCCTCAGACTCCTGAGTGAATAGCTGGGATTACAGGCACCCACCACAGTGCCTGGCTATTTTTAGAGAGTCTCGGTCTTGTTCAGGTTGGTCTTGAAATCCTGAGCTCAGGCAATCCACCCTCCTCAGCCTTCCAGAGTGCTAGGAGAATAGGCCTTAGCCACTGTTTTGGCCTATTTTATCCATTTTTTTAAATGGAGGTTTTGTTTTTTTTTTCCTAAGAATATCTTCCAGGGTGATGCCTGTGGCTCATGGAATAGGACGCTGGACCCATATACCAGAGGTGGTAGGTTCAAACCCGGCCCCAGCCAAAACTGCAAAAAAAAAAGAATTTCTTCCACATGACTAGTCTCCTCAAATAAGATAGTAAACATATCTTAAATATCTCCCAAGGAACTAAGCTCATAATCATTTACATTTATAGATTAGAGATAAAAAACATTTGATCTAGTTCAGCCCCATTATTGCATAAACATATGAACTAAGGATCTAAGAGAATCACCTTCATAGGGTGCTATGAAGGCCCAGAAATTTCTCTCCACTGTATCTGCCTGATTCCTTTCTGTACTCTAACTGAGCAGGCTCATTAGGCTATTGTGGACAGGCATACAACTTTTTGTTTATCTACACATGTTACCATTTTGATTTAAGTACATTACAATATCTGTGGAAGTCCTTGGTTCTTGATATCATTTCCTATATGTGGTTGCCAGTGAAATATTGTGGTCTAGAAGCCTCCTTTTTCTGATCATAATTGGTTAGAAATGGAAACAAGATAAACAAGCATTTTGTAATTGAGTATATATTTTAAAAAGTGGGACTTAAATATATTCTGTACAACAAAATATATGTCTTCTGATATCTTTACTTTGGGACATATACATTTACATATTCAAATGTTTATATTATGTTTAATTTCTCAATTACATCACATTCATTTTAGTGATTTTGTGGTGAAGTCGTCTTCGTCCTATATGTTTTAAGTCAAATATTAGAAGAAGGTTTCTGTAATTTTCAATGCCCTTCTTAAATTCAAATTCAAATTTATTCTGGAAATTATTAGCAGCTGAAAAGAAATGTATGTACAAACATGTTCAAATATAATCATGTAGAAATTGTGTTGAAGTAAAAGAAGGAAAGGTGGAGTTTGAATATATACTCACATAAATATATAATATATGTGTATGATTATGTGTGTGTATATATTTCCACAAGCATATATCATATATATGATATGTTAAAGAAACAGAGCTTTAGGGACTTACTACGCCCTCACAATGCCTTAAATTTTAAAGATATTCTTTAAAGAAAAGCTGGAAGAAACACATCAAAACATTTATCAGTGTTTCTTAATGTGTTCCTAATTATTCCAAACTAGAACCAATTGTACTGAATTGTCTAAAAAGCTAGGGGCATATTTCCATTCACTGAGTGGTTAATGAGCCCTGATGTCCATTTTTATGATCTTGATATAACTTATTCCATTCAAACTTGTACCATTTCCCAAAACCTTTGGAACTAATTGGACCCTTTTTAGCCCTCAGTAACATAGGAGCACATATTTTCACATCTAGGGCATCACAGAAGGCTCTCAGTTCCTTGTGACACTGTTCTTCATGTTTCGTTTGAGGCTTCCTTTCTAGAGGATTCAGATACAAAGGAACTAGTAGGGGGTCCTCTTTCGAAAGCAAATGTCATTGGGTTGTTTTGTGTCAGGGTTATTTGAAAGTTGAATACCTTCCTGAGGAATTGTTTCTACAGTGATTGCCAATTTTCTGCTTGAAAAGTTTATGATCAAATCGTTCTCTGGTAGAAGTTTTTAGTTGGGATTCTTTTTACTGCTGATGTTCGAGGACATTTCCTAGCACATGTTAAATTTTTTTTTCTACAATTTTGAGCACCCATCAAAATGAATTATCCAGAGCATATGGCTTAGAAACTATTAGATTTAATTTCAAGGCAGAATAAATGACAACAGGATTTTGAAATGGAAAGTGGAAAGGATGTGAGTAAAACATTATTAAAAAACAGGAAATAATCTTCAAAATCCTCAAGATACAGAGATTCTGCTAACGGATTAATAATGCATCCTAGAATCTGGCAAACACACAGGGAAAAGTCTAATGTAAGTTGTAATAACAATTAAACACTTGAATAAACTAAGTAACTTAGATAAAAGTCTTGTTTTCCTCTGGATTTTACTTTCAAATATTACTTAAAAAGGATAACTTTCCTCAGCTAGTCTCATAATCTGTTTACATCTGGTCATATATGTCACCTTAATGACAATATCCACAGGACCTTCAGTATTTTCAGGGAATAAACATTACGTGAAATAATGACATTCTTTATGAAAGCAATGTAATGATAGCAATATTGCATTCTTTTTTTTATTTTTTATTTTTGAGACAGAGCCTCAAACTGTCACCCTGGATAGAATGCCGTGGCATCACACCTCATAGCAACCTCCAATTCCTGGGCTCAAGCGAGTCTCCTGCCTCCACCTCCCAAGTAGTTGGGACTACAGGCATCTGCCACAATGCCCGGCCATTTTTTGGTTGCAGCCATCATTGTTGTTTGGCGGGCCCAGGCTGGATTCGAACCCGCCAGGTATACGTGGCTGGCGCCTTAGCCCATTGAGCCACAGGCACCGAGCCAGCAATATTGCATTCTGTATGACATTAACAGGTTTAAGGTGATACACATTATCTATCATCCAATAATAACTTTACAAATTGAAAGTACCCAATGTACCAGAATTTTAAATGACACAACAAAAATGTTTACATCTTTTTCAGAAACTGAAATCACTAATTCCCTTCATTGTATTTGATATTTCAATTGTGTAGTAGGCAGTTAATTGACCATGGAAGAGGGTATTTTTTGGAACATATAAAACTCATTTTTACTTTTGGCTCAGTCTGCATTATGTCAGAAATACCTGCTCCTACTTCATTTGACAATTTACAAGAATACTGTGTCTGTGTATATATTGAGTACATGTATAGTATATGAATAAAGATAAATGCAAATCTCTTTCAGCCTAATGAATCCATAATCAAAAATTGATAAGAATATTAATGGAAATAATATTTAAATACTAAAAGTTATAGATCAATCCTATGGGTAAAATCCACATAAAGATGGTGGTAATAATGATGGTGAAATTCAAGATAAGTTGAATTTTTTTCAAATACTTTTCAAATTTTTATGCTATGAATAAAACATTCTTAAATTTTGATTTTATATTTTTTATGTATCAAATGTCTTATAATATTGTATTATGTCCTCAGATAGTTGTTGAGCCCATACAAAAAAAGAGGAGATGAGAGAAATCTCAAATTTAACGAGCCACAATTTCAGAACGCCATCAATTCCTTTTTGTGAACCTAATGTTCGATCTCTATCTCTTCTCCATTGCATTACTAATGTTGTATTTAAATTTCTGAAATGTTGCCCTCCACATAGAGGCAAAACACCCTGAAGTTTGAGTTCTTTAACTTTTCCATTGTAGTCAAACGTATCCAGTAGAAACTAAATTAAAGCATTATTATAGTTTCCTCCAGTTTTCTCAAACTGAATAAGTAAATTTGGCAGCCCATAATTTACTAGTTTCAATATAATTTCCTAGTAATGTATAAGAGATATACTGTATGTATGCAGAGCTTGGACACTAGTAAAGAAAAAGAAGTCATTTATTGAATGGTCAACTTGCATACCAAAAAATAGAATATAGCTAATATGGAAAAATTAACCAATTCCTATCTCACATCTGTAGAAAGTAATTTTTCAAAGCAAAAACCCACATAAAAAAATATATAAATTTTAAACAGGAACCACAGATATTAATGTACAATATGAATAGAAAAAAAAAAAACAGTGTATACCCCCTGAGATAGAATTCTTGATGAGATTCTTTCAAATTCTCTCTAAGAATTTTTGGTGGAATTCCTGGCTTCATTTGTTCAAAATAATTTTTTTCATTGTATCACTTTAATTCATAATAATGAAAAACTGGAAATCAACCAAATACTCATGAATATGGGCTGGATGGCATGGAAAAAATACTGCATAGCAATTGATAAGAATTTTAAATATGAATTATTTTTGCATGCAGCATAGATGAATAATCTCAAAGATAAGATGATTCATAAAAGAAATCAGACAAAAAGTTTATTTTGTGTTTCTGTTTATATGAAGTTCAAGAATAGGCACAACAAATGTATGGTCTTAGAAGCTCAAATAAGCAGTGATCTTGGTGTGTGGATGGGGTATTATTATTTATAAAGGAATATAGAAGTTTTCTGGGGTGCTGAAATATTCTATACATTGATCTGGGTAATACTTAAAAGCATATGTCTGAATGTAAAATTTTATCCAGCCATATACATATGATCGGCATATACATAGCAAAATAAGTCATTGTCCAGTAAAAAGCAATTTTAGAAATAGAAAATAGTTTAATTAAAGACAATAAATATATGAAAGTACTATAAACTCATTATAAAAAATGAATTTAAAAAAAGATTAGATTTCTAGGAAGAAGTACATTTTTTTTGTTTTAAACAAAGTCTCACTTTATTGCCCTCGGTAGAGTGCCGTGGCTTCACACAGCTCACAGCAACCTCCAACTCCTGAGCTTAGGCGATTCTTTTGTCTCAGACTCCCGAGTAGCTGGGACCACAGGCACCCGCCACAACGCCCGGCTATTTTTTTGTTGCAGTTCAGCTGGAACTGGGTATGAACCTGCTACCCTCGGTATATAGGACAGGCGCCCTACTCACTGAGCCATAGGCACAGCCTGAAGAAGTACATTTTTAAAACTAAACTAAGAGGATAGTTTTGTGTGTAAGAAGAGGGATTTAAGGATTGAATGGTAAAAAAAAGCAAAACTGTGATTAATCATTGGTGATGTATTTTATAACAGAATTCTTTTTACAAAAGAATAAACAAAAAATTATGAAAAATTATGAAACATTTTGGTGATATTGTTAGCTATAAAATCTATATAGAAAAATCTGTACAATTTCATACATCAGAAGCAATAATTAGATAATCTTTAAAATTTTATTCTATATGTCTAAAGTGATATGATATATCTAGAAATAAGACTATCAAATATCCATTTGTACATAATTCTCCCAAAATTAAGTGATATATTCAATATAGTTCCCCCAAATATTCTCGACAGGGTTTCTTTATGAAACTTATGAGCTAGGTTTGTAAGGAATGCAAAAGTAAGCAAAATCATTAATAAAGGAATTGCATCATGTCAAACATTGAGTTGCACAAATGATAAATCATTCTTACTTTCAAGCAGTTTCAAAACAATGAAATATTGTAAAAGGTGAGAAAAAAGAGAAGATATTACTACAATACAGGGTAAAAATTCTATGAAACAATTAAAATAAGGGTTAATGGAATACATAGAGGGTTCTCCAAAGCTGAATTTCAGAGGCAGAACAAGCTTAGAGTGCACTTCAAGGAAGAGATGATGCTTGAAATCTGGGAGATAAATTGAAGTTGTCCAAACAGAAGGAGGAAGGAGATGCAGCAGCTCAAGAGGAGACACATCTAGTACACTTCTGGGATTTGAAAGAGTTCCTAGCTGTCACCATGGCTAGAAGGAGAGTAGTGGTGAGCAGAGACTAATAAGAGACTGGTTAGGGAGGAGTCTGAGGGTTTTGTTAAGTGAGCTGTCTTTTTTATTACAAGTAATGAGAAACAGTAAAGGATATTAACATAGTGAGTGATATAGTCATATATTTTAGGTATATTACATTATAACTTAAATAAGTACTGGAAGGGAGTAAATGATTAAGAGGTTGTTTTAATAATCTTAATGATAATTGAAGATGGTTGTCTTTAAAGTTGCAGAAACTATTTATTTTAATTAGAGAAATAAAGAAGTATACATAGATCGAATCAATAGGATTTGATAACTAATTATGTAAGTGAAAAGAAGTAAATAATGGTTTCTTCTTCAATGATGTTTACGGTTGTTTGGAAGGCTGGACCATTCACTAATACAGCAGAGGATTGGAGCAGATTTAGCCTGAAAAATGAATTAATTAGTAAATAAATAATTTGTTTTCATTTAAATTATGAAGTTCTTATGGAAATATTCAGTGAGAAACTGGATACATAGTTTGAAAATTAAGCTGACAACTACTATCTTGATAGTCCTCATCTTGTAGGAGGGTGTCACGATCTTGGCATAGCTTTGGTGAGATTAAATGAGAGGGGGATTGAAAGTGGACCTCTGTGGAGCAGCAACATGATTAGCAGGCTCGCAGAAAGAGGGGACGGAGATGAGGGTTACAGAAAAATGAGAGCAAGGAAATCAAAGTATCATTATGTAAATCAAAGAAGTGAAAATTTCAAGACAAGCATAATCAAGCAGTTTTAAACCATTATAATACAGTCAGATAAATTACAGCCTTGACAATTTCCACTGAATATAGCAAAATGGCCATGGCAAGAATAGTTTTAAAGGAATTATGGAAGCGACAATTAGAATACATGGAGTTGTAGAATAAATGAGAAGTAAAAGGAACAAACAAAACCAGAATCAATTTAGTGGTTAATTACTGAATTTATTCTGAACATAAGGGCCTGGAAAAGATGTTTGTGATATACTTGTGATGATAACAGACATAGTCTCTATCCCGTATAAAAGCACATGTAAAATAAGCAATTATAGTGCACTCTGATAAGTTTCTCACTGAGAAACTGCAAGGAGGTTGAGTTACTTTGTTCTTGAAGTTTGAAGCTTGGTCTTCAGGGGAAGGTAAATGCTGAAGTCAAAGATAGAGGGGAGAGTTGGTCACAATTATAACTTCCTTATTTTTATTTAGTTTTTATTTTTTTTACTGTGATAAGACTACAATATGATATCTATCATCTCATTATTATTAACTAGAGGCACAATGTTATACAGAAGATTTCTTGAACTTCCTCATTTAACATAACTGAAAATAGAAGCTTATTGATTAGCAAATTTCCATTTCCCCCTCCAACCAGCTACTTCCACTTCTTCACTTTCTGATTCCACGTATTTGACAATTTTAAATACCTCAAATATGTAGAATCATGCAATATTTGTCCTTTGATTAATTTATTTCAGTGAGCATAATGTTATCAAACTTCATTCAAGCCATTGTAGACTCTAAAATTTCCTTTTTCTAAAGATTGAATAATATCACATTGAAAAAATATATATTTTTCAAATTATATATATAATATATATATAATTTTCAGATTATATATATATATATATGTTCACATTTTATTTATCCATCCATCTGTGCATGGACATTTTTTTCCTCACCTTGGCTACTGTGAATAATACTGTAATGAACACGGAGCCATAATATGTCTTGGAGATATATATTTCAATTATTTTGGCTGAACACACAAAAGTAGATTTGCTAGATCACATAATAGCTCTGTTTTTAAAAATGTAAGGGATCTCTATACTGTTTCCCTTAGTAGCTGCACAATTTTGCTTTCTCAACAACGGAATAGAAAGGTTCTAATTTCTCCATATCCTTGCTGACACTGTCTTTTCTTTAAATAATAATGATCATACTAACAGATATGAGATGATATATCATTGTGGTTTTAATTCATGCTTTCCTGATAATTAGTGACATTCAATCACCTGTTGGCTGTTTGTATGTCTCCTAATTCCTATGGAGAAGTGTTGAGTCTTTATTCCATTTTTAATTGAGTTATTTGTTTTGTTACTGAGTTATAGGAGTTTTTTTTATATAAGTTTTCAACATTACTTTGCATCAGATATATAGTTGGTGAATATTTTCTCCCTTCCACGGGGTGCCTTTTCACTGTGTTGACTGTTTCCTTTCGTGTCCCGTCGTTTTAGTTCAATGTAGTCTCATGTCTCTGTTTTTGCTTTTGTTGTCCATGCTTTGGTGTCCTATCCATGATATCTTTGCCACAATTGATATTTTGTCCCTATGTTTCCCTCTAGGACTTTTTCAGTTTCAAGTCTTATGTTTAAGTCTGCTTTGACTTAGTTTTTGTAATGTTGATATAAGTGTCCCAGCGTATTTCATGTAGATACAGTTTTCCCAGCACCACGTTTTGAAGAGACTGTCCTCATCCCGTTCTGTGTTCTCAGTACCTTGACTGGATCAGTTGACTATATTTGTATGGATTTGTTGCTAGGCTTTTAACTCTGTTCCTGTGGTCTATGTTTGTTTTGCATGTATCATACTTTCTTTTTCTATTCTTTTTTCATTTCATTTCATTTCATAAGGGTACATATTCTTTGTTTATATAATTTTCTTTTGTATGTTTCAGGTCAAAGTTGTAAGTGTGTTCTTCACCCAGGATGTGTACATGGTACTTGTTAGGTGGGAATTAACCCAACCTCTCCCATAGCCTCCCCACTACTGGATTTCCTTTGACTTTGACTTCCATATGTGCACAAGTGTTGATCAACTAATTCCAAATTACTATTGAGTGGGTATAGTGTTTGTTTTTTCCATTCTTACGATACTTAGAATGGTCACCAGTCCAGTTCCTTCCAGGTTATTACAAAGACCTAGATCCTGAGTGATCTCAGGCTACAAAATCAATGTACACAAATTAGTCGCATTCCTATATGTCAATAACAGACAAGCTGAGACTCAAAACAAAAATGCAATGACTTTCACAGTAGCAGTAACAACAACAACAACTGCAAAATATTTAGGCATATACTCAGCAAAGAAGAAAAAAGACCTCAGAGGTAGAACTCTGAAACAGTGAGGAAAAAAGTTTCAGAGGCTGTAAACAGAAAAATATATCATGGTCTTGGAAAAGCAGAATTAATATTGTTAAAATGGCTACCCTACCCAAAGTGATTTACAGATTCAATGCAACTCCCACTAAAATACCAACACTATTGTTTGCATATCTAGAAAAAAATAGTTCTGTGCTTTGTATGGAATTAGAAAAGAGCCCAATTAGATAAAGAAATCTTAGGCAAAAAGAATAAATTGGAGATATTACATTACCAGACTTCAAACTGTATTATAAGACTACAGTAACCAAAACAGCATAATAGTGACACAAAAATAGAAACACAGACCAATGGAATAGAAAAGAGAACAGAGAACCCAGACATAAAACTGTCCACATATAGAAAATTTTCCTTAGACAAAGCAGACATCAATATACACTGGGAAAAGAAGCCCCATTCAACAAATGGCACTGGGAAAACTGGATAGTCACATGCAGAAGATTAAAACAGGATCCATAATTCTCACCACTTATAAAAATTAATTCAAGATAGAGAAAGACTTAAATATGAGACATAAAACCATAAAAATTCTAGAGGAAAATGTAGGAAAAACTCTTCCAGATATTGGCCTAGGCAAGAAATTTAAAACTAAGGGTCCAACAGCAATCATGGCAATAGCTCAAATTATGTTTGATACTTTTTGTTTTCTTTCTCTTTTTCAAAATTTTTACTTTGCTATGATGTTATTCTCCTTATCTCTGTGAGAATTTTTATAATGCTTATTTTGGATTATGTCAAACAAATTATATACCTGTTATATTGGGGTCAATTACTAGAGATTTATTTTGTTTCTTTGTTTGAAACACAGTTGATATGTTGGTAGAAAAACAGACACTTCTGTCACTCTTCACAAAATTGCTTTGCATAGTAGAAAAGCATCACCAATCTGTCTTAGAAGTTTCTTAGGGTTTCTTAAACTTTTGTGCTAGTCAAACCCATTTTATTTCTTGATAGCAACCCTCAGGCATTTAGATGAAGCCAAGTTCATCATTGTGTCAAGATAAGCAAGACTGAAGCCAGTTCCTTGGGCAGGCTGCAGAAAAGTTGGCTGTTTAGATGCTGTGTCCAACTCTTTTCATTTTAGAGAAAGTTTGGATCTGGGCCTATTTTTGCCTGTTTGCTCTGTTCTGTGCTGGAGAGGGGAGCTCTTATGGACAATTAGTTGCTTGCTGGATCAAAGCATTATTTTTTATTTCAGTGCCCCCCAGATGGCTAGAGTACATCTTATTCCATTTGTACTTGAAACAGGCAATGCGGAAGGTCGTCCTTAGGGCAGCTCCCTAAAAAGTTGGAGATTTCGGCATGAGGCCCAATTCTTTACCTCCCTAAAGAAAAGTGGGCTCCTGGAGTTTTAAAATCTGCTTGCAGTGTTTGAGTTAAGGGGCTCTGGTTACTACCAGCCAACATGACTATCTCCATTCTCACTGGCCCCCAGGTGCCGGGATTTTGCCTGGTCCCATTAACACTCCCAATAGGCAAAGTAGAAGCCAGTATTTTGAATAGTCCCCAGAAAAGGTGGGGCATTAGAATCACAGATGCTTTTTCTCCTGAGAGAGAACCTGGAATTTGTTATTCACTTTTTCTCTGCTTGCTTGTTCTCTTCTACTGCCCTTCCAGCCCAAACTGCTGTTTGCTTCCCCACCACACCCCTAGGTGGCTAGAATATGCTGGGTCCCATCAGTGCTGTAAGACTTAAGGAGGAAGCCAGTCCTCGGGGAAGCTCCTGGAGAAGTTGGGGCATTCAATGTTTGATCCAACTCTTTCCCACTCCAGGGAGAAGCTAGGAGCTGGGGCATTCTCTCCTGGCCATGTGGTACTGTGCTGGGAGTAGGGGTTTGGTTGAGATGGTGCCTTGAATTTTCTTTCTGGTTTGGTGAGTCTAGTTCTGTTCTTGCCCAAAGTTCAGGAGCCTCTCAACTAGTTTCTTTATTTCTCATAAAAGTGAATTATCTGATAATTGTCGAATCTTTGTGATTGTTGGGTAAAGGAGAATACAGAATTTCCTTTTCCACCATCTTTTTAATGTCATTTCTCATTTATAAATACAAATTATTTTATATGAATGGGTTTACACACACACACACATCTATAATATAACATGCAATTGGAAATGTGGGGAAATAAAACCAATACTTGGAAACTTATACTCTGTTAATCAATTAAAGAACTAAATGAGAAAATATCTAACTTTATATCTGAAGGCATGTAGAGGAAGGCTTATGAAGTAGAAATTAAGAAGGGGAAGAAGAATTTTAACTTGTACTAAGACCTCTTAAAGTACAAACATCACACAAGTCTAACTACTTATCACGTTAGAAATGTCAACAGATGGCTCGGTGCCTGTGGCTCAACAGGCTAAGGCGCCAGCCAAGTACACCTGAGCTGGCGGGTTCGAATCCAGCCCAGGGCCCGCCAAACAACAATGATGGCTGCAACCAAAAAATGGCCGGGCATTGTGGCGGGCGCCTCTAGTCCCAGCTACTTGGGAGGCGGAGGCAAGAGACTCGCTTGAGCCCAGGAATTGGAGGTTGCTGTGAGCTGTGATGCCGCGGCACTCTACCCAGGGGGACAGCGTGAGGCTCTGTCTCAAAAAAAAAAAAAAAGAAAGAAATGTCAACAGATAAATTCCTAAATGCAAAGGCTAGGTTTGATTTTAAATGTGTATTACAATTGCATTTAATTTGTAATGAATAACTTAATCCAATTTTAGCATCTAAGGTAATCAGTAGCTTAATGCATCCTCTTTTCATGTCATTTATGGCCAATGAAGCCAAGTCTCAGGACAAAATCCAAATAATTGCCCATCTTTAGAAATAATCCAAACTAAGAAGTTATTTACAAATGTTTTAAAAGTATTAAGACTGCTTTTAAAGCATTATTAATGACAAGTAAAAGATAACAAATTAAAACAAATTTTACAATTTAAAGTGACTTTAGAGATCTTACAGCACAGAAAAGCTCAAAACTAGTTGATATGAAGTTGACTCATTATTAGCCCCGAGGTCTATTGCACTTTACCCTGAAAGATGGGACTTTCTTCAGTACATTTCCGACTGCATGATGACCGGTTAGCTTGGCTCTATTCCTCCTGCCTTAAGACTGTACCAGAGAAAGTCAAACAGAACTTAGTAAAAATACTAGTCATATAAAATGTGACATCTGAGTATTACTTAATGAAAATCTATGGTGTTAACTTTATTTCCACTCAGAATTAATATAAAAATCAAAGATTTCTGACTTGTCATCCAGGAATGTAAATGGGCAGTTATTGAAAATTTAAAGGATCTACTAGGGGAAGATGACTTCCAGATCGAGTAGAGACATTATTTCGTGGCTTAAGGCAATAACTCCCTAAGCCATTGGAGTGGCATGATAGTCTAAAAAAATTCATCAATAAGTGAGTAACCAACTCTGCACAATGCTTGCAGTATTTAAGTTTGTGAAACATGAAATACGAGATATTGCATACTTAAAGCATCTGCCAATATACAATTTGTCAAATGCTTAGGATATTTTTATTTCTAGAAAGTGTATTTTTTACTAATTATAAGTATTACATTTCTCTAAATCTCTACAAAAATAATCCTTGAAATAAAAAAAAGCATATACTGGGAAAATAGTAAGCTTCACATAATCTTGGCAGAAGAAATATAACTACCATGAAAATATAAGATTATTATCAAAGAAATACCAATACACTTGTTCTTTTTTTTTTCAGTATTTTGGCTGGGGCCGGGTTTGAACCCACCACCTCCAGTATATGGGGCCAGTGCCCTACTTCTTTGAGCCACAGGCGCCACCCACATTTGTTCATATTAAAGAATGTTCCTGATCATCACTGAATTTAACTTCCCATGATAATGTAGGTTCCTTATAAGAAGAACTAAATCAAAGAAAGTAGTAGAAAAAAATTCTATGTCTGCCACTACTAATGAATATTTTGTGAGTGGAATTACACACACATATACATACACATGTGTAAGCTTTTTTATTTAAGGAAACATCTTCAACAGAGCATCTGACACACAGAAAGTGATAAAGAGAAAGAATTGAAACCTCTTTTCTCTGATCATGAGATGAAAATTTCAACACTATCTCAATACTATGAGAAAAGTTGCAAAACCCACCATTTTTAACAGGCCTTCAAGTGCTGGACCTATTGTGAATATTAGAGATCATTTCCTCCGTCTAGCTTGTTAATAGTGTCTCTGACGGAAAGAGACTCAGCTGGCCTACAAATCCCAAACCAGCTGCTTCCAGCCAGTTAGTTTCTCCAAGGTATGTTTTGTGTGTGTGCATTTTTGTATACCAATATGCAGACATAAAACATATATAAAGCAGCCCCGGCCAATGATCTTTTTATTATAAGTGTAGTAGACTTTGGTTCAACTTTCTAAGGCATACACTTATCTCGGATCAACAGTGTTCACATAGAAACCAAATTAGGGGTAGATTATATATTATTTTCATCAGAATTGCTTTTCTATAGCTTAACATCTCAACTTAAACTAGAATACCATCTAATTTTTTTTTTGACACCTCAGGAACAGGTATGGAAATAAAATTTCAAAGGGGACCCTGGTATACAATCAACACAAGCCCCTTATTCTTTACTTTTTAATAGTCTAAGACCATTAGTTCTCAAACTTTATGTGTAGGCAAATCCTTTGGAAACTCATTAGAACACAGAATTTTGAGCCACCTTCTCTCACTTTCCCAGTCCCTGATTTTGTTGGTCTGGGATGAAGCTCAATGATTGCTTTTCTAACAACTTCCCAGATGGTTCTGAGGACATCCATGGTGCACTTTGAGATGGAGTGGGCAGGAAGGCAAAGGGGACAAACTATGTCATAAGAAATTCAGCTCAAAACTTATTGTTAAATCAGAATAATGGAATGGAACAGAGAAGAGTAAAGGAATGAGAATAGCAGCAAAACATATCATTTTTAACAAAGCACGAATACCATTGACCTTGGAACAATGTAGGGGTTAGGAGTACCAGCCCCTGCATAGTTGAAAACCTGCACATACATTTTTACTTTCTTAAGACTTAGCTACTAACAGACTTTGGTTATATTTACTATACTTAATAAAAATATATTAACTATTTATCAAATGGAAGTGGGTCATCCTAAAGTTCTTCATCCTTATCACCTCCATGTTGAATAGCCTGGGGAAGGGTAGAAGAGTAGGGTTGTGTACCAACATATATCACAGAATATGTAGTAATTTATGTAACAGGATATATAGCAGCTTATGTAACAACATATTTAGTGATATATGTGGCAAGCTATGTAGCAACCTATACAGCAAGTTGTGTAGGAACCAGGACAGCAGGCTTGCAGAGACAAAGTGGTGGTTGACGGGGACAGCAGGCTCCCAGAGACAAAGTGGTGGTTTTTTGAAACATACAAACAATCACTAGACCTTAACAAACAGACCTTGGCAGTTGAATATTGATCAGCTATGGGGGGTGGGCTTGGTGGAGGGGAGCTTGTTCTCAATAAATAACTGCTGTGGAGGTTGCTGGGGCCTTTTCCTGGACACCAATGGGAGGTCCACCTCCTGCAAGCTTATAATTCATTGTCTGGCCTGCCTCCTTGGTGACAGCACCGACATGCCAGCATAGCCTGCAGGATAGTGGTCATGGACCTAAGGGGAAAATCACTTGGTGTAAGTGTACCCTTTGGCAATATGCCAGGGGGGAATTACAGGGAGGGAAAAGGGACTCTCTGTCCAGATTGACCAAGGGACAACGTAGCCTTTGGCCACCATAGGTACCTACCAAGGGGGTAACGTCAATTAAAATGAGACCCTTGGCAATTCATAGGCACCTACCAAAGGGATATTAAGACCTTTGACAAATAATACGCAAATCCCTTAGGGAGAACAACAATTGTAGTGGGAGAGAGTTTTTTAAATAGCAAAAGGAGTTACAGGAAAGCAATGGGTGGCTTCCGGTCCATGGAGTCGCAACAGTGACAGACTGATACAGAAGGTGATGAGGTGGTGCCGCAGGTTCACTTAGAACAGGATGTGAAGAACCCGAGTCTGTGGACTCTGTCCTCCCATCCAGTGCCACCTTTGTGCCTCAGTAGAGCTAAGCTGAATCAAACCCTGAAAGTCAGAATTAAGCAGTTACTTTGTTTTTTTTTCCTGTTATAGTTACTGACTTTTCATATAAAACTTCCGGCACTGCCTTCAACACCCACTTATGATCCTCAAGGGAGCCAACACTTTAGTTATTATCTGTTTACTTTTAAGATTCTGAAAGATTTCAAACAAGCTGTAACACAGTGTGGTATGCAGTCCCTGTTTTCTAAAGGCTTATTACAGGGACTTGCACAAAGTAATGACGTATTCCATATGATTGGGACAGACTGGCCAGAACTGTTCTCGAATCTAGTCAAAGGTGTTAAATTTAGTCTAGCAGCCACTGCCCTAAAATAGGCTCTCAGGTTATCTTGGAAGGGCAATAATCCAGTGTGGGTGGAGCAGTGGCCATTAACCAAAGGTAAACTGGATGCTTTACAATTTTTAATTCTGGAACAGTTAGAACAAGGACATATTGAACCCTTCCTCAGCCCCTGCAACCTAGGTTCCCTTTACTCTCTCTGATTCCTTCTAATTGGTATTTGTATATAATTGCTTAAAAGATTGTTTTTCATCCTGAGGATTGACCCTGTTTCACCTTTTCTGTCCTTTCCTATAAGCAGCAGAGACCCTACCACAGTTTTCTTTGGAAGGTTCTGCCACAAGGTATGTTGAATAGCCCCACATTGTGTCAGCATTTTGTTGACCAACCATTGCAGTCCATTAGAAAGAAATATCCTACAGCCAATCATTCATTACGTGGATATTTTATTTGCACACCAATATCCCCTGTACTTATTTAGGATACAAATTAACTCACCCAAAATTCTCCCACAACATGTTAATTTTCAGTTAGATTTCTTATCTACATTGAATGACTTTCAAAACTTGTTGGGTCATTTTAATTGTTACATTCTAGTTTAGGAATACTAATGCTTTAACTCATCTCCTTTAAATATCCTCATTAGAGCCCTGTTCACCCTTAATTTTTTGAATTTCAACAATGATGGAAACACAGCTGCTGAACGTCACTGGATATCTCTCACCCATCTGCCACTTTCCCAAGCGCAGCAACCTGTTTTCTATAAGAATCCTGGTATGTATAACTGGAAACCTGGTTATGTGCTGCACTGAGGTCAAGGGTTTGCTCATATCCTTATAGAACAACAAGAAAAGCAATGGCTGCCTGCTCGCTGGATTAAACCTTGACATGAGCAGGACACCTCACCAACACCTTAATGAATCCGTCTTCGGTACCTCCTTCTATAGATACAAGGTTACTTCATTTCCACCTTAACAAGGAACCTCAAATTTTAGGCCTGAAATTTCATGAAAACATTCTACTCCAAACTTTCCACCCTGATTTTCATTTACTATGAACCCTAGATCACCCTCCTCTGAGGACCCTCTAACTGCCCCCCATGTCGTCGTCCACCCTCAGCAGGTTGTAGCTAGGAGTGGTCAGCATGCTTTTCCCCATCGGCAGTTATAGCTTCTGAGAGGGAGGATCAATGTAGGGCTCCATCACTGAAACCTCCCTGTCTCTAGGTCTGAGTAACCTCAGTCCACACCCTCTAAGCTCTAATGAGGTTCTGAACAAAGCAGTCGGCTTTGGTAAAGGAAATTTGAAGTCATAGCAAACTTCTTGTATCAGCAAAGGTGAGGGAAGCTTTATTGCATATATATACTTAATTCTTCCCTTAATGTTCCTTTAGAGTGACACTTCCCCACTTGTCATTCCAGTCTGCACTTTGCCTATTGCTGCTCACTTAATGGGTGCAATGGATAATGTACAGAAGCAGGAAACTTTGGGCATTGATTAATACTTCCTGTGGAAGCATCAAGAACCCTATGGGTCAGCTCCAAAACAGGTGATGAAATATGTTAAATTAACATTACCCTTATTTGTTTAAAATTCAAATCCCCTTTCTTTGGTGGAGGCCCCCACTGACTCTGATGTAGTTTTGGTAAATATTTTGTACTTTCTTTTTTCTTTTTCTTTCTTCTTTCCTCTGGCTAGCTAGAAGGAGCACTATTTGACAAGAAGAACAAATGAAATAAACAACTACAGGTTTGGGAGGTGCCTGTGGCTCAAAGGAGTAGGGTACTGGCCCTCTATACTGGAGGGTGGCTGGTCCAAACCCAGGCTCTGGCAAAAAATAAAAAAACTACAGGTTTTTCCTTCATCCTGCACAAGAATGTCTTAAACGAAAATGGGGGACTATATAGCAACCTATGTAACAGAATATGTAGTAACTTATATAACAGGGTATGTATCAGCTATGTAACAACATATTTAGTGATCTATGTGGCAAGCTATGTAGCAACCTATGCAGCAAGATGTGTAAGAACCAGGGCAGCAGGCTTGCAGAGACAAAGTGGCAGTTTTTTGAAACATACAAGCAATCACTAGACTTTAATGAACAGACCTTGGCAGTTGAATATTGATCAGCTATGCAATTCCACTGTGGGGGTCAGGCTCAGGGGAGGGGAGCTTGTTCTCAATAAATAGCAGCTGCCGGAGGTTGCTGGGACCTTTTCCCGGACACAAATGGGGAAGCCACCTCCTGCAAGCTTCGAGCTCACAATCCATTGTCTAGCCTTTTTCCTCGGTGACAGCACCAACAAGGTTGGTCTTACTCTTTTGGGGTGGCAGAACTGGAAGAAAATCTGCATATAAGGAAACCCATGCAGTTAAAATTCATGTTTTGCAAAGGTGGGTCACCTGTATATAGAAATGATGTGTTTATCCTCTCATATTTACACTGGGATAGACACTTCATCCAAAAATTTGAACTGCATGTTGACACTGATGATATCACACTACCCAAGAGGGCATGCAAAAATTTAATAGGCTCATAATGAGATTTTCTAGGAAGAGCAGGGTTGACTTCCAAGCTAATCCCAAAACAACTAATGGAAAATGTAAAGGAAGGCTGGGCAACTAGATTGGAATATTATGTTATTGAGGAAATGGGCTGGGATGAAGATTCCCACATGTGCAAGTTTGGGTTTTATGGTTTGAATATCCCACTGGTGCCAAACAGGGGAATGCTCAAGATTTAACAAGTGAAGAAAGTACTCGATCACTATGCAGAGAGGTGGAACCTCCCCAATGAAGGTAAAGACTGTTTTGGTGAGGGCTTACACATGTGTTGTGGCTTTAGCATGTGCAGAGACCTTTATGACTTTGATTTCTAGTTGAGTATTTATGAGGTTAGAGTTTTCCAGCATCTTTACCTCAGAGGCAATAGTCTTGAATGAGGGTATTTTATTTCAGCCATTGGCTAGATCAGGCACCCAGACCATTGGCAATGGCCTAAGTATCTGCAGGAATATGCACACGGGACTGACTGTTGTTAAGGCATCCAGTGTTAAAATGATTGCCTGAAGTTTGGCCAAATGTGCCCACTCTTGGGTACTTTCCTTTACCAGAGATGTTTTGGTTAAGGAATGAAAAACCAGAAGCTTGTCCAGTGAGCTCCCTAACATGGACAGAATCTTGATGTCGATAAAGTATTTCGTTGGCTATTAACTCGGGTAATCCAAAAGGCTTCCTAATTTTCCAAGGATCTAGAGAGGAAATGCCAATCACTGTGGCAACTGTTGTGGCTGTCCCCGTGGGAGGAACCCCTCCACCCCACTGGCTTAGACGTTGAGGCTGATGGTACACAATGCAAACAAGGAGGATGTCAAATGTTTTTAACTCACATACTGAGGCTTTCCTCAGAGAGGACAGTCTGCTCCCAGGCAGGTCCAAAAACGGTTTGAGAGAGAGAAAATAAAAAGCAGCGACTGGCTTAGGCTTTTATGGTGGCTGGAAGTGGGAGTGGTGAGGCTGCTCACAGCCTGGCTGGGCTTAAACAGTTTGAACTTCCCTACGGTGCTAGGGAGGCCGCACCCAGGCTGTCTCGTCAGTTCGTCTAGATATGGAATGGCGGGGAGAGGAAAGTGCAGTGTGAAAGTCATCAAATATCAAGAACAGACTCTGTTCAAACTCTTCTTATCCCTTCAATCCTCTTACTATGAATTAGATATTTTTCTGGGTGTGGGAGAGAATAGAGAAAATTTTAACCCATTTATGTTATCTTTGAAAAATAATATTAGAATTAGAAAAGCCTAGAGAGGACAGAAAATTGAACATGAGTCTTCTTTATGGAATTTCCTATGCTCATTATTTTTGTGTGGTCCTATTTTCTGTATTTTGTACATAATTAAATTGGGAATGAGTGTCGTAAGTGGTTTCTCTATGGTCATGCAGTTGAAGAAGAGCAGAAAGGGGTTTGAGACATGCTTTGGTGTCTAACTTTGAATCACTCCTTTTCCCGTTACACCATAATATTCCTCAGTTCAGTAATTTTTTCTCCACATCATTCCTTAGTTACAAAAATCCAACAGACAGGCTCAGTGCCTGTAGCTCAGTGGTTAGGGCGCCAGCCATATACATGAGGGCCGGTGGGTTCGAATCTGGCCCAGGCCTGCTAAACAGCAGTGACAATTACAAAAAAAAACAGCTGGGCATTGTGGCAGGCGCCTCTAGTCCCAGCTGCTTGGGAGGCTGAGGCAAGAGAATTGCTTAAGCCCAAGAGTTAGAGGTTGCTGTGAGCTGTGAGGCCACAGCACTCTACCGAGCATGACATAGTGAGACTTTTGTCTGAAAAAAAAAAAATCAAATGGACAGAATAATTGAACACAGATTGAATTTCAGAGATATTTAGTGTGTCTATGTATGTATATATGTATGTATGTACCTGCACTTTTTAGCGATATTAATGTTTTAAACTTTTGGACTCAGTTTTTTAATGTTAGTATACTTTATCTATGCTTTGAGGAATGATAAATTTACATATTCTTGAAAGTATTTTTGTCATTGGATATTGATCTGTGTATAGTCTCCTTAGATTCCCCACCCCAGGATTAAATAACTGATATTATTAGATTCTATAGCTCTTTTGGTAAAACCACACAGAAGTGGATTTTCTGTTGCAGTGGAGGAGGAAGCTGAAGATAAATTTTAATATGAGTTACTCTACTTCTAATTTCTTTGTTAAGAATCCTATATGTTGTGACTTAAATTCAATAATCGGACACTGCTTTTGTAATTATTTCTTGTACCCAGCCATTCAAATCATCAAACTAACATATTTCTGCAAAAATCCTATAGCCTTACAATAATAAGAATTACCAGGCCATATTTCCTTGTCCTCACAATTTTTACTTTTTCTCCATGGATAAGTTAAAGAGAGAAATCAACAACTTGTCTACACACACTTATAATTTAATACATGATCTGGTAACAATGAACTGAAACTGCAAGGGAAAAGTTTGAATAATTAAACACATCTGCTCCTGTCAATAGTCTCTGGGCATATTGTAGAGCATGACATCCTGGAGGGACAATGTCATTAGTCTGCATGGAGTTCACGTTCACTCAGACAAGTATGAGGTGATGGAAGGGAAATGTCTGCATTACCTGCTCAGACTTCTCACCTGGTCACTGTAGAGACTCTCAATAGTGGGATAGTTTCCAAGCTGTCCTGTAACCTGAACTGATGGATCTGTCCAGCATTGAATGGCCAACCTTTGTATCTTATAATCTTCTCCCATATTTTCATCAGAGTGATTTTTTTTCTTCTTGTTTTTTGTGGGTTTTGGCCAGGGCTGGGTTTGAACCCACCACCTTTGGAATATGGGGCCAGCTCCCTACTCCTTTGAGTCACGGGTGCTGCCCTGATCTGAGTGATGCTTTAACTACACACTCTTTATGCTTACTCTTGATTATAGTATATGTTTATGTTCTGTAATTCATCAGCTCTTTGATTTATGTTTTTGTTCACTATTAGGAGAATCACCAATGGCACGTTACACACCGTCTTAGGAGCTAAGCAGGGCAGCAGCACAAAGATGAGTAAAATCTCTCTGTGCACAGCAACATGGCCTCTGAGGAGTCATAGTCAAGGGAAAGGTCAAGTCGATAGGAAATGCAGATAGAAATATCACATATCAACAAAATGATGTGTTTTATGGTGGAAAGGTGTGGCTTGAGGGCTACAAAAGCAAAGGGAATAGTGACAGAGAAAAGTGAAAACTAACTTTGCCAAGGGAGCGTGGCATTCATCCCATTTGAAATTCTTTAGACATTTCTAAGGTCATTTGTCCTTCCTAATATATGCTGATATCCTAACTGTGTGTATGCATGTGTTACGCATGTATGTGAGTGTGTGGAATAATCATTTTCAGTTCAATAAAATGAGATGTAAAAGAAAGGAAATACAGGCATAAACATAAACTATTATATCAAGTGTGTGTCTGTTTCTTTCTCTGTAGAACTACCTCTTTGCTCTCAAATCACTTTGAGCAAAATCCTCTCACTATGAAGACGCAAAAAAATAAAACAACCCAACCACTCTGCAGTCCCAAGCAATGGCTGAGAGAACATGGCAAGGGGGTAGATTGGGGAGGTAATGAAGTAGAGAGTTGCCATCATTTGGTAAGACGCCAAATTTGGAGAAAAATGATGCTGATGAAAAGAAAAGCCTAGAATTTGCTAAGGTTTGGGGTTAACTATGTAACAGTACATTTTAGTGAAATGGAAAACACTACAAAAAAGAAAGCTTAAGAGTAAAGCTGGCTCAGTGCCTGTAGCACAGTGGTTACAGCACCAGCCACATACACCGAGGCTGGTGGGTATGAAACCATCCAGGGCAAGCTAAGTAACAATGAAAACTGCAACAAAAACAATAGCTGGGTGGTGTGCGCCTGTAGTGCCAGCTACTTGGGAGGCTGAGGCAAGAGAATAGCTTAAGCCCAAGAGTTTGAGGTTGCTGTGGGCTGTGATGCCAAAACACTCTACCAAGGGCAACACAGTGGGACTCTGTCTCAAAAAAAAAAAAAAAAGAGCACAGCTGACAAGTGTAGTCTTGTGAATGAGGAACTCAAAGCAATTTAGGACATCCAAACAGAAATACCTTATATTCAGTTGGACACGTAGGTCACTCTGACTATGCTCAATCTCCAGTGGAGACAGAAAAACATTCCTGTGGTATCTCCAAGTGCATTGGTGGGAAGAAGCTATGTGACTGAGTCGGACATAGATTTTCTTTCCATTATTATATAGTATTTGGCAAGTTAACTTCCCTAAACTTTAGTGTCTCATTTGCATAAAAGAGGAGGATTCTACTTGGTAAAAAGGAATTGGAGATCTAATCTCTTGTGTTCCAAGTTAGTAAATGAGGACTGCTGAGTTCAAGAGCAGAGCTGGACAATAGGATACCTTTAAAATATTTTTTCGTGAGTGTTGGAAGGGAGGAAATCAGTTGTGTGTGCTGTATACCGTGAATAGGGATGGTAACTTGGCACTGGGGGCTCAGAGCTATGGTTGATTCCTTTGTCAATGGAAAAAGCAACCCTGTATCTCAAGCTGAAAAAAAATAGGTTATGCTTGTTATAGACAAACAGATTTTAGGTGGTCATTGATTGCACTATTTCCAGTCATATGTGAAGAAGGAAGTTCTAAGAGAAAAAATCTACTTGAGAGTAAAGTTGCTTTTATTTCTTGACGTAATCTTAGTACATGAATTATCCTCATATTAAATGTTGCTAGTAGTTTATGACAAAATGTTTTGCATATATTAAAAGAATATTTGCAATTACATTTATAGCACTATTATAAAATCATATAATTTAAATGATTATTTCAGTATGTAGCACTGAATATAAATATGCTCTGCAGAAAATCTTCGGTTATTTTTGCTGACTAGAGCGTTTAAGTTTCTAAATGAAGATATATTCTTATGATCACGGATCTTAAAAGTGTCAATCACAAATAGCAATTTGAAGATAATACTGTATTGCAGCATTCCCTTAAGTATTTATTAGATAGTGATTTATCTACATTTGGGGAAGGAAGTCTAATTTGCCAAAAAAGACACTGACCTTGAAAGAATCTATTAAATTCTGACCATCTCACACTATGGGTTTAATTGATTTATCTACTCCTGAGGTCTACACATTGCAAAATGAATGATAATATTTCACTTATGCTATTATGACTTTACTTAATCATTAGACAAATAATGATACATGGAAGCCATAGTCAACACTGTTTGAATTATAAAAAGTAATAATAATAAAGCAGCATGCATGATGGACTTACCAGAAAGAAACATGTTCTGAAGCATAACTGGCCAACTTGACAGCATTTAGTCAGACCATGTGTATGTGTGTATATATACTATATATAGTATATTTATACAAAATACAAATTTTGTCTTTAACTCAAATTTAAGCTGACAGACATGATTATGTTCATTATTTATCTATTTATATATTGACAGTTTTGGTGAAAAAAAGTCCCTATCCCTATTTACACAATCTCTCACTGGTTTTAAAGTTCTACACTTTAAACTTATAAGTGGTCTGGGGAAGCCACTTCTGATTCTGTGTGTTATTTTGTGCCTGCTATATTTTTGGTACCCACTGAAAAAGAATTAATCATTAATTATGTATTTAGTTTCTAACAGTTATGTATAATACACCACCTTGATTACTGTAACTTTATCACAACACTTGAAACTAAGTAATATTTGTATAACATTATTCCTATTTTTCAAGCTATTACCCATTATAAGTTATATACAACTCTACATAAATTTTACAATCATGTTCACAATTTTCACATAAACATTACTGCAGTTTTGATGTAGATTGCATTGATTCTATAGGTCATTTTAGAGAGAAATGACATCCTAATGAGATTATATATTTGAACTCATTAGGAAGGTGTATCTCTCTCTTTTTTAGATCTATTTTAATTTTCTAGAAATTTTTTAGTTTTGTCTGATCTATCCTGATTATTTCACCTTTGTAAATGTCATTTTAGAAAGTTCATTTTCCAGGTGTTTGATTTTACCGTATCCCTAGAAATACAATTGATAAACCCTGTATCCATCAGCAGTCTTCCGCCTCCCCACCTCCCTTTAATCCTGCCTGGCAACCACTAATCCATCCAAATACAGTTACATCACCTGTGGTATTTTATTTCTGGATTCTTCCATTTAGCATATTTTTTAAGTCTCTTTCTGCTACCATAAGATATAACTGAGATTGGGTAATTTATAAATTAAAGAAATTTCTCACATTTCTTGAAGCTGGGAAGTCCAAGATCCAGACTCTGATTTGGTGGCTGGTGAAAGGCCAAGTCTTTTTTCAATAATGGGATCCCCTATTGCAGCAAGCTTGCTGTAGAGCCCTCGCATGGCCGAAAGGGTGGAAAGACAAAAGGGGCTTAGCTTCCCCCAGCCCTTTTATACAGCCTTAATATTATCCATAAGGGCAGACTCCTCTTGGCTTAATAACATCTTAAAAGCCTCATCTGTTAATATGTTTGTATTAGGAATTAAATTTCAACACTGATTTTAAATGTTGAAGGGTACACAAACATTCAAATCATAGAGGTAATATTTTTTAAATTCATCAATATGATCATATCTATCAGTACATCCTTCCTATTTATGACTGAATAATAGTCCGTTTTTCCATAACAAATTTTACTGATCTATTTATCCATCATTGGACATTTTGGTTGCTTCTAATTTTTTGACTATAAAAATGATGCTGAGTGGATCTGATACAGGATTCCACCACTCAGTACTAGCCAGGGAGCCCCACATTCTCTAGGCCCAGGTGAGCTCAGAAGTCAGAACCCAATTTCCAGGAACAAGCAGGCTACCTTTTTCAGGTTACACCCTCTGGGCTCTGATAAGATCATTTAGGAAGCAGCCTGTGATGGTTTTTTGGATGGTTCCACTTTGGGTGGGAGCACACAACCTAATCCCTAATCAGGCACAAAGACTGTAAAGGACCAACTTCCAGCCATATGGAATCCTCTAGACTTAAGACCCCTAGATAACAGAGCCCACGTGGAGACTCCGGGGCAGTTCTTCATTTCTTTTCCCCTTCCAGAAGCTCTGGTGCTTTTTACTTCTTCTGTATTCCTTTATAACTTCTAATAAAAGTCCTATCTTACCACTGATCTGTGGTCCATGGGTTCATTCTTCAAATCCCTGAGACCAAGAACCTACTAAGAGCGAAATTCCAGTATCAGTTCCATCACTGCTTCAAAGTTTATAAACAGTGCAATTTCAACTTAAAATTCCATATGGGGGAATCTTTGTAACGCATTAAAATAGGATAACAATATTTTCAAGGAATATAAACACTTGAAAATTTACTTCTTATTCAATCTTTATTGAAAATTTATATGAGGAAGCATTTGACTTAGATTTATAATCAAATAATTAATGGATTCAACCTAAAAGAAGGTCAAAGGAAAGTTCCAAAATAGTACCCATGTAAAGGGAATAACACTTACACTTTTGTAAGTTGGGAAAGAAGGCTAAAAACATCAAAAAGAAAATGTTTTTTAGAAAAGAAATGTTTTTTTGTAGAATAGTGCATATATAAATGAAAATAATAATCTTATAAATTCTATAAAGAAGAAAAACGAAAAGAAAATCTCTAAGAGAATTAAAAAGTTACGGAAGAAAATATGCCCATATCTGAAGCAAATTGTTTAAATTAGAATGAAAAACTGTATATTCAAGGGAAAAAACAAGTTTCTAGTTTCAAAAATAGAATATATTAGGGGTATTGTGAAGAAGACTTGCATTTATTCTTTTAACAAATAAGAGACAGAGATCTAGGAAATTCAGAATAAAACACTACTATCATTTATCTCTAATATTTTTAAGAGTAAAGAGGTGCAGATGATAGGTTATAAACCAGACAAAAAGGTGTGAATGCACATTATTTAAATTTCCCACAGAAGAAGTAGATAAACCAAAATTTGGGTGCAACTTGTATTTAGATAACATAGAAGAAGGGTATTATATACCTTTGTTCATTTTTGATGAGGTTGTTTGCTTTTTTCTTGTTGATTTGAGTTCTTTGTAGGTTCCAGATATGACTCCTTTGTCACATGTGTAGTTTGCAAATATTTCCTCCCATTCTGTAGACTGCCTGTTTACACTATTTATTATTAATTAAGTTTTAATTTAATAAGTCTGATTTATTTATTCTTTTTTTTTTTTTTTGAGACAGAGCCTCAACCTGTCACCCTGGATAGAGTGCTGTGTCATCACAGCACACAGCAACCTCCAATTCCTGGGCTCAAGCGAGTCTCCTGCCTCCGCCTCCCAAGTAGCTAGGACCACAGGCACCCACCACAACGCCCGGCCATTTTTTGGTTGCAGCGGTCATTGTTGTTTGGTGGGCCTGGGCTGGATTCGAACCTGCCAGCTCAGGTGTGCGTGGCTGGTGCCTTAGCCCATTGAGCCACAGGCGCCGAGCCAGATTTATTTATTCTTATTGTTGCTATATTTGTCTTTGGGGTTTTAGTCATAAAGTATTTCCCTAGGTCTATATCTGTAAGAGTTTTTCCTAAGTTTTTGTCAAGATTTGTTGTGGTTTTTTGCCTTTCATTTAAGTCTTTTATCCATTTTGAATTAATGTTTTATATGGGAAGAGATAGGGACACTCGTTTATTCTTTTTCATGTGGCTATCCAGTTCTTCCTAGTATCACTTGTTGAATGGCGCATCCTTTCCCCAATGTATGTTTTTGTTTGCTTAGTTGAGGATCAGATAGGTCATAGTTACAGGGTTCTCTTTCTCTGTTCTGTTTCATTGGTTTATGTCTCTACCTTTATACCAGAATTAATCTGTTTTATTTACCATAACCTTGAATTATAGAAGTCAAGTAATGTGATGACTCAAAATTGGTTTTTCTTGTTTCAGGTTGCTTTAGCTATTTGGGCTCTTTTTTGGTTCCAAATGAAATTTAGGATTATTTTTTATGCATCTGTAAGTAAGACATTGGTATTTTCATGAGAATTATATTGAATCTGTAAATCACTTTGGAGCCCTATGGACATTTTATGATGATGATTGTACCAACTCATGAGTCCATGAGCATGGAACTTTTTTATTTGTTCATTTCATCTGAGATTTATTTCATCAGCATCTTGTTGTTCTCTTTGTAGTAATAGTTCACCTCTTTGGTTAAGTATATGGATAAAAAGATTATTTTCTTTTTGGCTATTCTAAATGTTATTCATTTCTCAATTTAACATGCTACTAATTTACATACATTGACCTTGTAACCTGAGACTGTCCTGAATTTATTTGGCAATTCTTGGAGTCTGTTGGTGGAGTCTGTATGATTTTCTAGATACAAGATCATATCAAAAACAAACAGTACTTTATTTCTTTCTCTTTCCTAATTGCTCTACCCAGGATTCCCGATACTATACTGAATAGAAATGATGACAGTCCACACCCTTGTCTTGTTCTAGTTTTTAGGGGAAAAACTTTCATTTTCTGTATTTTACAGACAAATGGCCAAAAAACAAACAAATGAATAAATGTTCAACATCACTATTCATTAGGAAAAGACAAATTAAAGTACAATGAGTTAACAACTATTCCTGCCAGTATGACCATAATAAAAAGTCAGAAAACAACAGGTGCTGGTGTGAGTGCAAAGAAAAAGGAATGCTCTGAACACCCTTGATGGGACTGCAAACTGTTACACCGTCTATGAAAAACAGTATGAAGTTTCCTTAAAGAGCTAAAAGTAAGCCTACTATTTAATCTAGCAATCAAATGACTATATGTCTTCCTAAAGGAAAATAAATATTTTATCAAAAAAGACACCCGCATTCAAACATTTTTGCAACATAATTGACAACTTCATAGATACACAGTCAAGCTAAGCGTCTATCAATTCATGAATGGATAAAGACATTGTTATATACAGAGGGTGCCAAAATATATACACATTTTAAGAAGGAAAAATTGTATTAAACATAATAATTAACATGTATAGATGATTTATTACCTTGTTTATTGTGTCTTATCTCCTGTAATTGCAGAAGTCAACATTACTTAAGTATTACACTTTTAATATAGGTTTTTCCTTTCTTAAGATGTGTATTCATTTTGGGGGCATCTTCTAGATAGATAGACAGATAGCTTGGATTACTACTCAACAATAAAAAGGAACGCACTGATGTCCTTTCCTTCAACCAGGATCGAACTGGAGACTTATCCTAACTGAAGTATAGCAGCAATGGAAAATTAAGCATATTGTCTCTGATAAGTGGGAGTTAAATGATATGGACACATGAACATCGAAGAGACAATTACACTGATACTAAGAAGGGGTAGGGTTAAAAATTCATCTGTCATGGACAATGAACATCCCGATGACAGCCACACTGAGGCCTTGAGTTTAGCTTATACAGTGTATCCTTGTAATGAAAACATTTGTACCCTTATCATATATTAAAATAAATGAAAAAGAAGAAAGGTGGTAAATGTAAACTCAGTTCTTACTTACCACAATGTAGAGTCCATAGATAATTATGGCTTATCAAAAAATAGCAGCTTGATTTTCCTTTTTTTTCATTTGGAGGAGATGTGGAATAACTACTGAGAGATTTTAAACAAATTCTTAAAAATATTTGCATCTGGAACTAGGAAAAGCATGGAAAAATATAGGAAATGGATAGTTGCTATTGTTTTCACACTATTTTGTGCAATTCAATATGTATAAAAAATTGCTGGTTTAAAATTATCAATAGACAGTACATAAACAGTAAAAGAGTAAAATAATGAACAGATAGACTAACTTAAATGATTCCTCTTGTAACAAAAAATAAAAGGGGAAAAAAAGTGGAAAGTTAAGAAACATATATGGCAGATCCAGAGATGTTAATATGTGTCTAACTTCCAGAAAGAGAAATTAAAGACAGAGTTGGCTTAAGAGCTAACCAAAGCAAGAGAGAAAATGGGTTCCAAGCAAATTAAAGTCATGTGTCTAAACTCAAAGTGTCCGTCAAGTGTCAAACACAATGAGAAAAAGGAGAAACACATCAGCAAAGCACAGCATTTTACAGCAAATATAAAGTTAAAACTCTGCTGTGGCTTGAATATCTCCTCCAAAACTCACATGGAAATTTAATTCTCCCTATGGTGTTTAGAGATGAGACCATTAAGAGGTGAGTAGGCCGCGAAGGCACTGCCCCCTTCAATGGATTAATGCTGTTGTCTCTCAGCCAGAGTAGGTTGTTTGAATGAAGGGTCTGGTCCTTCGTCACTTGCTCTCTCCCACATTTGCCTTCTAGTCTTCTGCCCTGGGATGATGCAGTAAAAATACCCTCACTGGATGCAGGTAACCTGGTACTGGACTTTTCACCTTCCAGAGAGCCAGAAGTCATTTTATTTTTTATAAATTATTTAGGCTATTTATCAGTCATTTATCAGTCAAAATGAAACAAGACAAATACTAAAATTTTCTCAAAAGTCACCCGAGAGGACATTGCAAAGGATAAGCATTATTAGTCTTCATATTAGCCACAACTGAAATTAGAAGGCAATAGTTAAAAAAAAAATGAAAGAAAACAATTTTAAATGGTAATGATATTACAGGACAGCAAGTAATGAATTGGGGCAATTTTAGAAAATGTACCATGTAAAGGCCCTTGCCCAAATCATTTAAGAAGAACATATCCAGGTCATACTTTATATTTATCAATAAAATATTTCCTACTGAACAAGATATTGAAAATTTCTTTAGTTTGATGCCTTCTGAATTGGAAATGCACTACATCTGAAGTTGGAAGGTATTTTAGAATGTTAGAACTGGAAGTCTGAACTCTTTCATATTTTTAGATAAAAAACTGAAAAGTTGCTATTCTAACTAAGTAGATTTAAATTAAATTCAATGAATTCTCATTTAGGGGGAGGGTTTGATATTCTGACTTAGGCTGGATACTTCCAGAAAGGTCTGGCTTTTCCAATTTGTTAGTTTTTATAGAGTGAAAATATGCATTTCTGTAACTTTCACCTGGCTCTCCCAGTTAGGCCTTCTAACTGGGGTAATTTTGGACATTTTAAAGGCTTTTAAAGAAAATCCCCTTTTTACCTTTGAAAATGCAGATATCTCTGTTAAGGGTAACTACCTAAGATTATATTTATGAAGAGCAATTTTCTAACTTAGTAGGATTTTTGAACCTATAATGAGAAATAATTTCTTTGGGATTGTGATTTCCATGGTAAACACGACTTTAAAACTAAAACATAAATGTTTGACAAATACTTCAGTGTATTTTAGATTTATAGACATTTCTTGATTTATGTTATTCCTATGAACAAAATCATGAAACATTTTATATTACTATATAACAAGCTTTCATTTTGTAGGTTTGACATTTTAAAATTTTGTTTATAACTTCAGTCTTTTAGTAATCAAGGATATGAAGTATACATAATATCCAAATATAGTCAACTTACTATAAATATTTTGTCATGTTTTATAGTTTTCAAAATAAGATATAAGAAATATTTGCTGTTTATGTCTGAGATATCAGAAAAAGTTAGCAGTTTATTTTGAAGCTTGAAAATACATAATAACATGACAATCAGTAGTCTCAATGGCTTGCTTCAGTGATGATTCTGTACCAGCATTAAAAACTACACGTGTCTTAAAATGGTAATGTTTTATGAAAATGTGATTCTTATTAGGTATACTCTTTGTTCATAAAGTTCTTGCTTTTTTGGTGATTCTGCTATGGCTACTCACTTAAGGTGTTTCCTGAGTGCTTTGATATGTTTTCTATGTCATAAAATTATAATAAAAATATATGTTCTATAATATTAGGCAAGACATTTTTTGCCAGGTAGCATGAACAATTTCAAAACAGTATTATGTGATTAAGCAGCGAGGCACAATAGGCTATGTTACCTTTGAAGTTCTATAATAGGTATTGAAATTGCCTCTCAACATCACACCCGGGAGTATCTCTTTGAATTTTTTACATGGCAATTTCACAGGTTCATAAAAAAGGAACAAATGAAGTCATTAAAAAACATTTTGCTTAGGTAAATATAAATGCTTTCTTTCACCCACTATGCAGTCATTAAAGGTTGATGCATTTTCCTGGGAAAATATTTCAAATTGATTTTTAGCTCTTTTTTTTTAACGAGTAACTTAAAATTTGTTAAATCGGACTTATTTAAATGTGATTCCTATCCTGAAAACTAATAGAGACAATTGCCTTCTACTCAATTTCCAAGTGACAGTTTTTCAATCACTATTTAACAAGTGCTTGAGTTTCTTCATAATTTATTTAACTCTCATGTTTCCATATTTCCCCAGCCCCCAGATTGCCTCAAATATTTTATGGCTTCTTCTTTTCCATGTCAGATGAGAGTTGAAATGCCCTCCTAAATATGATGGAAGTTTGCCAAACAGAAGAGCAGTCCGTGAAAATGTAAATGGAAGATATTAATCACTTCCCCTAAACTGTACATAATTGTACCAGAATCAAATATTTTATCTTAACACTTTTGTTACACAAAATGACCAGTAAGGTTATAGTACTTAGCTATGAAATTGCAAGTGGGAAGAGAGGTCATGTTCCCCTTTATAAATTTCTTTCTAAATCACCCTGTTAGAACAATAGAATTTTAATCTTTCCAGCCAGTCAAATTTGAAATACTCTCTTAGTGTTTTTTTTTCCTACAGAAAGTGACCATCATAAAAGCGTATTCAAGGAAAACAGATTATTTGAAAACTGCCAAGAACTTAAAGAAGAGAGACATGAGACAGGGAAGGAAGTGAAGGATACACTGTCAAAACAGCACAGGGGCTGATGGAGCTTGGCTCTGTGATGGAACTCTGAGGAGCAATTCAAACACACAAATTCAAATGACCCCTAAGCAACAGCCAGGAGCTGAAGATTAATAGAGCAATTCATGGGCGGTGCTGTCGGGATGGTACATGGATGGCACTGAAGTGCATATTAATGCCGTGGCACTTCCACACTCTCAACAACACATGAGCCGCGGGACCTTCCGTATTTCAGAAACAAGCCCTGGAGTACAGCGCCCAGGCTGATAGTTCAGTTCCAAGGTGTGTTGTGTTGGGCACAAGAGAAGCTGAAGGAGGGGAATGGGCACTGCCTTTATCTTCTGCAGCCCCAAACATTGAAACAGTTGAGCTCGCTACATTATTTTCTATTATTTATAATCTTATAGTAGTGTTTTCTATATTTCCAAGATACTGACAACAAGTTTATATAGTAAAAATTATAGGATAGGAATTAAACATTTATCTGGAGGGAATGAAGATACTTATTAACCAGCCTTCCTCCCTCTCGGCTATCACTTATCCATTCCCCAACTGAAAGTTGGATAAATACAAACATGATTATGAGTATGTGGACTTATATATTGCTAAATTATTTTATTTTACACTGACAAATTATAAGATGCTAAGTATGACATCTGAGACGCTTTACAACCCAGTTTTCTGACACTCTCTTAAGCTTCCTTCTTCTTAACTTCCACCTTCTTCTAACCTCTGCCATGCTGCACGCTTACAGAACTATTCTGGCAATCAAACATTCTATGATATAGATTCTTTCTTTCTTTCTTTCTTTCTTTTTTTTTTGCATTACACATGATACTTTCTTTGCCTGTGACCTAGTGAAGACATAGAAAATCAGAGGGACATAAGCTGAGAGGGGAAGTAAAAGCCAAAAAAAGATAAAGATGCACATAATTAGCCAGGAGACTAAATTAAAAAAGTGATAAAACTTTATCAAGTCCAAGGACAGAGAAGATGGCACCAGGTAAAGTAGAAGACAATTAGATTATGGGAGGAGATAAGGAGATAAATCACATTTTAGGGGGATATATAAGAGTACAAATGCTATTCTTTCTTATAAAATTGAAATATTTAAAATATTAATTGGAAATTTCAGGAGATTACCAAAGAATAACTAAAATATTCAAGGACATTATCCTCTGAAGTATGATAGAAAAATGATTCCATAAATTTTTACATTAGAAGGAAATTTATATATACCACCTTAATTTAAAAAATAAGGATATATGTGTTTAATATTATAATATAATTAATCAACTTGACGTAATGAACATACATAGGAAAATTCATTCAACAACATCAGACATCAAGCTTTTCTAAGTAAATTCAAATATTGCATAGTCTACATAAATACAATACCACAGAGCAAACTGTATGAGCTATGAAAGTTAAATTTGGTAAAACTATTTGGTCATATTATAATAATTTTATAAATAAAAAACAAAAAATATAGCCAGGTATTGTGGTGGGCACTATACTCCCAGTTACTTGTGAGGCTTAGGCAAGAGAATTGCTTAAGTCCAAGAGTTGAAGGAGGCTGTGAGCTGTGATGCCACAGCACTCTACTGAGGGTAGCAGAGTGAAACTCTGTCTTAAAAAAAAAAAAAAAGATAATCATCAGAATATCATACACTATTAAGAAATATCTTTCTTAATATTCCTGCTAATTATAGAAAACATGATAGAAATTGGAAAATACTTAAAACTTAAAAGTAAGAAGACACCATATGTGAATTTGAGATGAAGTTTTGTTAGGCTTGCAATATGATTAAGTTAGAAAAGAATAAGAAAACCATTAGAAATTAATAAACTAATCAGCCAACTGAAGAAATTAGGAAAAAATAATCAATCTAATGGAATGACAAAAGGAAGAAAAATAAAGGTAAGAACATAACTTAATGAAACATAAGATTTAGAACATAAAATATATATATTATAAAAATATATAGCAGAAAATATAATGATGAAGATCAATTATGCTAATATTGGGACTCTAGTGGGAGTTTGGCAAGAACTTAATCTCAATCTTTCCCATTTTTTCTGTAGGTAATTATTATAGAAGTAAAGGATAAAGAAAATAAAAGAAAATATTAAGACTTTGCACACTGAAAAATAAAATAGTCTTTATTAGCAGTTGACATAGCTTGACTATGTGGAAAATTCTAAGAAATCTAAACCTTCTAACCCCCAACAGACTAAAACAAATTAATCACATACATCTGTAAGTAAGTCTGATCAAAGAATTAGGATGTATGTTATAGAAAAAATTTGAAATAATTTTCACATTTATTTTACATTCTATTATCAGTATCTTTAAAATATAAAAAAAAATCTGCTGATAAAATGTGAGGGTTTGTGTCAAACTGGGCTCAGATCAAAAGGCAGAGGCTACTGATCCATAGATTCAAACAGAGAGAACAGGAGATACTTTTAATGCTGAGTATAACATTGAGACTGCAGTGTCAATTTTGAACGAAAATCTACTTCCCTAAAAGGATCAAAAAATTATTTCACCTAGAAAGATAAAATGTGAATGAACTGTATAGTGCTATAAAATCTGACTAGGCACTGAACCATGGAGTGGAAATAAATACATTTTTTTCTGTTTGTGCTGTTGCTGCATAGTTTTACTCCAAAGTGTTCCAGAAGCAGCTAAATTGCTCATCAGTGGTGCTAAAAATAAAATCAACATGATAAAAATTTGCTAGCTTTAAGTGAAAATGTCAGTGTTATTAATGCTTGATTCTTAGTGACTTTGCCACTAACAGTTAGACTGACTTTTTTAGTTGGAAATATCTTTTCTAAATAGTTATCATTTATTTAAAATATGACACACATTTCCAATTTCCATAGGAGAAGGTTTCAAGCATGCTATCTTACTAGCTCATTTTCAGAATCTGTGAGATCCCCTTAAGTTTGTAAAGGAATTCATCTAAAGAGGAGTGGAGAGGGGAGGAAGAATGCAGTTACTGGCCATTAGTATCCCATTAGCCACAAAGGTTGCCTGAATTTCCTTTGAATTCAGGCCTCCTTGTACATTTGATCACATAACAACTGGGGGACCAGGGACAAATGTACAATTTCTATTGTCCTTTATGATCCCCATTCTATCCTTTTCTCAGGCCTTCTCTAGGCTCAGCAAAAGGTAGGTACCTATTAATTATTCCTGAAATCAACTGCTTTTGGGGGGAAAGGTAGCATCTACATATTAATTCAAACTCTCTGGCATTTAGTTTCTTCTAAAGAGCAACCAGTGTATTTCTATCAGTTTACATAAGGAGAATACGCCCCAAAATAGCCACCATGAGAACTGTTCCAGCACTTTTTGACAAACTTCATTGTTCCTTCTCAACTACAGTAAACCTTTATTCAATTATTTTTCTCTTTCAGAGTAATTCACACATTTATAGCAATCAGATTAGAAAATTACAAAAGCTTATTACTTTCAATGGACCTTTTATTTCTTATTAAATATAGAAAGTCTGCCTTAATGTCATCACTTTGCAATTTGCTTTCTGAGTAAAGGGGTATGTTAGAAACAAAAGGCTTCAGATAATATTTTCTAACATTTTCATACTTTATATAGCTGCAGTCAGAAGAGCGGCTGTGGAAATTAATGTGTCAGTACATGTTTGATGAAGTCTAAATGACTTTATGCTGATTTGGAGTCTAGTTTACAATTTTATTATATAGGCAACTCTATAGTCTGTGGAAATAGTCTGTCAATAGCTGTAAAATACTAATGTGTGGATCAAAATATTGACTTTGTGGGACATTTGTCAGTAATATACAAAATGATGTGGTATAATAATAAGCAAAATCATTTTGTGAAGTGTTTATTGCATCTTTTATGTTTAGTGATAGGACCTAGTTAAAATAATTTAGTGGTTTCTACTATGAATTTACATGGCAATTTAAAAACAAAAACCTCACTTCCCATATTTGTAGGTGTAGGTGGAATGAAAAATCCGTCTATGGAGAAAATGAAAAATGAAAAAATCCAGCTATTTGTTTAGTAGGCTTAAAGAAAAAAATAATGCACATTTTAATATTAAATTGGGATATCTGAAAGACTAATGAAATAAACTATAAGGATTGGAGGAAGGGAGTATTGGTACCCTAGAAGGAGCACCTACTCCAAGTTGGCAGGGAGTCAAGAAGTAAAATATAAAGTGCAAGAGAAAAGTTATGATAATAAAAAGGGAGTTAGCAAATCTGACAAAAAGAAAAACAGCACTTTATGTCATTATAAATGGATGGAAATTTGACTGGATGGAAATTTGAAAATGTTCTTGGGGAGAAAAAAGGGAAAATACAATGATAATTATGTGAATTTCAGTTTGAGTGAAATTCATTACTTTTAAAATTTTGAATTTATTTTTAGTATCCAATATTAAAAATAAATAAAAAATTTGGAAAAAGTGAATATAATTAAATCTATATTTAATCTTTTGTTACCAAGAAAAATAGGCAAGTTCTCAAAGGAACCAGTGAAGGAACTATTATACTAAATAATTTATTATATTTAAAACAAAGAGCATCTGGTGACACAAATTAAAATGATGAGCTAGGTATGATGTCTTAAGATTGTATGTGCTTTAAAAAAAATTCAGATTCGTAGGTCCTGAAAGTTTGCGTTTTGTTGAAACAAAATGTACTTTTTATTTGGCCTGACTTTATCAATCATTGAATACCAAACTGGAGATATTAATGTACCCCAAATTATTCTCTTCTCCTAAGACATTGGAGTGGTACTTCTCACCATCCATGGGAGTTAGGTGTATCCAAACATCAGGTGGATACAGAAATGGGGAGATATGCTATGTTGATGGTTTGGAAACCAATATAACAGATACATCATCTCCACCATTATATTGTGTATACTTTCAGGGCAATCTCTATCACAATGTCAATCAAATATTGAATAAAAATTATGTGACTAATTTCATACCAATAAAATATGAATAGGTATATAATGAATGAATTTCAGGACCAGGACCTAAAATGTATTTTTCCAAGCTCCCTGTCCTCTTTCCACAGTTTGGTATCGGGATGCAGTAACTCGGTTTTAATCAAGAAAATGAAAATGCTCTTATTTGGCAACAAAATGGAATCAGCCTTAAACGTGATTAATCATGGCTCACAGAGCCATTACCCATTCTGGATATATAGTATACGAGGAGGAAAAAGAGATCTTTGTTATTTGTAAGCTACTGGTATTTGGAATTTTTTGCTGTAGCATATTGTTGATTTTTGGCTAACTTAAGAAGGTTAGCCTGAACCCTGATTAATATAACCTCACTTAACAATTTCACGGTTTACTCAGTTTGAGGGTGAAATAGGAAGTGGAAAATACAGGTAAATTAGTGTTTGCATATAGATTATGAAAGAAGTAAGTACAATGTAAACGCAAAATACTTTTCATTTTTCTGGCATATGCATTAGAAGGGATATATTTTCTACAGATTTAATGGAGAAAACGAATCACATAGATCACTCATACTCAATTGATAAAATCCAGACGTAGCGTAACTAAACAGGAGAGGAAGTAGGATGCAGAGAGCTGAGATTTACAGATAGAGCACCAGCTGCTTTCTTATTTTAATTATAAAGCATTCTGAGGGTGAAAACAAAAATAGGTCAGACAGGATGCTGAATCAATACTGAACCTAGAGAGAAAGGCTGAGTGTTGGGAAAGAGTGTGCTATTGGCAGCACAAACACAAAGCATGTTTGGGAGAGAAGAGGGTAGTAGAGATGCTTTTGAAGAGGTCATTGGACATCGCTGCATGGGTGGTCTCAGACAAAAGCAATTTAGAGTGAGCCAAGGAAAAACTAAAGGGAAATAGAAGGAAAAAAATATCCACTTCAAGTATTTGGAATTGAAAAGAAAACAAAACTAGAGTAATAAATGGAGGGGGTAAAAAAGTCAAAAGCATTTCAGGGATCACTGGAAATGCCTGAAGGCAGAAATAAAATGACACAGGTTGATTAGAGAGGGCAAAGTGATGAAGTGTGAAATGGTCACTCTAGAGGGAAGTGAGGCGCAGCAAGGTAGGATTTCGGGATAAAAAGTGCAGAGTGAGAAGAGAGTGCATGATGACACAGATTAAGGCAGCAGCTACCAATCTAGAAAGCAGATAAAACTGATTATAGATAAAATATCTAATTATTCCTCAAGTATCCTGAATGAACTACTATAACTCCATATCCTGCTTTCCCTTGATGAAATAATATTATAGACATTTTCATACTGTTGCTGATTGAATGTAAGAATCAGCTAACTTTAAAAAATGTTTTGGGTTGCCACATAATTTTAACAATGTTACTGTGAAATGTGACATACACAGAGAAAACATATGCATAAAACATATGCATAAAATATCTATGGGCAAGTTAATACTCATAAAGTCAAATGAGTCATAAACAGAACAATAGAAGTTCTGCCCCCAGTTTCAGCCCCTCTTTCATGTCCTTTTCCCCAATGACCTCTAGCTTCTCCAATAACCACTATTCTGTGCTTATGGTAATCATTACTAAAAATTCAAGACAGTCTTTTACCATAACCACATTCCTAAACAATAGAGATAAGCTTATCCGGCATTTAAACTGTTTATAAATGAAAACGTTTGTCATACTATAATCTTTTGAGATGACTGTTTTTAACCCACCATTATGTTCTTAAAATACAGGATTGTTAACTCATATTTCTGCAGTTCATTAATTGTCCTTAATGTATAATATCTTTATTGCTATGCCACAATTAGCCATTTACTATGGAGGTACTTCGATTTATTTCTAATTTGGAGCTATTACAAGTAACATAGTTATGTGTATTTTTGGCCCAACATCCTGGAGAACTTATAGAAATAGAATTTCTGGAACACAAGGTCTTTAGCTATCTTTCCTAGACAATGGCAAACTGTTGCCAATATGGTTGTACAATTTAGATTCTGAATAACAGTATGCAAGCATTTCTGTTGCTCCACATAGTTGCCAACAATTGGCTTTGTCAGAATTTTAAATGTTGCCTTCTATGTTGTGTGCAATTTGAAATCATTGTGGTTTAAAACTGTATTTCACTAATGACTAATGCGATTGAAAATTTTTTCACCATCCATATCAGGCTCCTCCTTTACAAATACATACATTTGCAAATTTTATATATTTTTTATTTTTTTCAAATTTCATAAATTTGCTTATCTTTTTTCTTATTTTTGTACGACTATTTTCTTTCTTTCTGTATGAGATTGAATTTTCCCAATATCATATGTTGATGTGAATGTCCTTTTGCCATGACTATACAGTACTTCTGTCACATAGCAAATATCCAAAGTGTTTACATCTGTTTTTGAGATATTTGATATGTTTCATTGACCTGTGAATCAATATGTGAGCCAAAATATCAATGTCTTATTTAACTATAGAATATAGAATTTCTTCCTGTCTAGTAGGTTTCCATTTTTCTTATCCTTCTCTAGGACTATCCCAGATATTCTAGAAATTTTCATTTCCCTACAAATTTTATAACCCACTTGACTACTTCCACACACAAAATTATCAGATATTGATTGTTATTATACACGATGTGTATATCAATTATGGTAGAAATGATAAATTTATGATACAAGGTCTATAGTACATCAATATATCCAGTTATGTATGTGTATGTTAAACAATTCCTAAGAAAGTTTTCCATTTTTTACTGTAGAGAGCTTGCAAATCTAGCATTAGATTTATTTTATGTATAGTAATTTTTATGATAGTAAAATTTTGAAGGCTTTATTTGTTGTTACACAGATATGTAGGCTTACAAATAAATTCTCCATTAATTCTATGTAACACCTTGTTAGCTATTTTCTAAATAAACAGTAATATCATTTTCAAATAATGAGAGATTATTTTTTCTTTTAAATCTTTGGACATTATACTGTGTTTTTGTCCTTAAATATTGGCCATGACATTTAATAAAATGTCAATAAGAATCAAGAGTGAGTTTGTCTTGGTTCATATTTCAAGGAGACTATTTTCAAAGCCTCACCACTGTAAATAATGATTGCTGCAGGTTTTATTATGTGTAAGCATTAACAGAATAATGAAGTCCCCTATATTCTTAGTTTACTACCATTACAAATTTTGCAAAGACGTGAACAGAAGCTTTTCCAAAGAAGATAGACAAGTGGTCAATAAACGAATGAAGAAATCTCACATCACTGAGAAGTACAAACTAAATACCACAATGAAATAATATCACCTTACCCTGGCAGAATGGCCATTAATAAAAAGTTAAAGCACAGTAGATGCCGGGACAGACGCAGAGAAAAGAGTGCCTATAGAGTGTTGGTGAGCTGCAAATTGCTACAATAGTATGTATGCTACAATAGTATGTTATTACTATTAATAGTAATAGTATGTTATTACTATGTGTTATTTTTTTCATCTTGAATGGATATCAAATTTTATTACATGCCTTTTAATTGCCTATGTGAACATTGTTGAATGAGTGTTTATTTTCTTTCAACAGACATTGTGTCAAGTTTGTCTTATTCAATTTATCTTTTGACATAAAATTGTCATTCCCCGGTGCTACCGTTTGGGTGCGGTTGGTTTGTTCTCAGTATGTCTCATGTTGAAACTTGACCTCTGATGAAACTTATCTGTGGCTCAACTGGCTAAGGCAACAGCCGCATACATCTGAGCCTGCCAAACAACAATGACGGCTGCAACCAAAAAAATGTCTGGACGTTGTGGGCGCCCATAGTCCCAGCTACTTGGGAGGTGGAGGCAAGAGACTCGCTTGAGCCCAGGAATTGGAGGTTGCTGTGAGCTGTGATGCCACAGCACTCTATCCAGAGTGACAGCTT
>CAUYON010026758.1:0-56687 GCA_963573935.1 Arctocebus calabarensis | reverse complement strand
TTTTTTTTTTTTTGAGACAGAGCCTCAAGCTGTCACCCTGGATAGAGTGCTGTGGCATCACAGCTCACAGCAACCTCCAATTCCTGGGCTTAAGCAAGTCTCTTGCCTCCGCCTCCCAAGTAGCTGGGACCACAGGCGCCCACCACAACACCTGGCCATTTTTTGGCTGCAGCCATCATTGTTGCTTGCCAGGCTAGATTCGAACCCGCCAGCTCAGGTGTACGTGGCTGGCGCCTTAGCCTGCTGAGCCACAGGCGCCGAACTGGAGTTTATTTTTAAACTTTCATTTTCAGATTGCTTGTTGCTAGTGTATGGAAATAAAATTAATTTTTGTTTTCTGATTTTATACCCTACAACTTTGCTGAACTATTATTATACCCAAGAGTATTTGTGAAATCCTTAAGATTTTCTACAAATAAGATTAAATCTTCTGCAATTAGGAGTAGTTTTATTTCTTCTTTTCTAATATGGATACTTTTTATTTCTTTTTCTTATAGCTCTTAATCCCTGTGGCTAGACCCTCCAGTATAATGTTCAAAGAACTGTCAAGAGCAGCCATCCTTGTCTTGTTCCTGAGGTAAGAAGGAAAGAGTTTTGTTCCTCATTATTAAGTGTGATGTCAGCTGTGGGTTTTTAAAAATAGATACCTTTTATCAGATTAAAGAAATTTTATTCTATTCCTAATTTGTTCAATGTTTTTATTGTGAGAGGGCTTTGGATTTTTGTCAAAATGTGTTTTTCTATCGGCTAAGATGATCATGTGGTTTTTATTCTTTGTTCTATTATGGTTTATACATGACTGATTTTCATATGTCGAACTAATTTGATATTCTTGGGATAAATCCAAATGTATCATGGTGTCTAATTTTTTTATGTGTTATTGGTTCAACTTGCTAGTATTTTGTTGAGAATTTTTGCATCTACATTTATAAGGAATTTTGGTCTGCAGTTTTCTTTTCTGGTGATATCTTTGGTGTTGGTATAGGCTATTACTGGCTTCATAGAATGAGTTGGTAAGTGTTCTTTTTTCTTCTATTATTTGGAAAAGTTTGCAAAAAATTGGTATTAATTCTTTAAATGTGAGATATAGTTCACCAGTGAAGCCTTCTAGTCCTGGGACTTTCTGTACAGGAAATCTCTTTTTAAAGTGTTCTTTAAATAGGCCAGGCATAGTGGCTTATGCCTGTAATCCTAGGGCTCTGAGAGGCTGAGCCGGGTGGATTCCCCAAGCTCACAGGTTTGAGACCACCCTGAGTAAGAATGAGATACTGTCTTTAAAAATAGTTGGGTATTGTGGTGGGTGCCTATAGTCCCAGCTACTCAGGAGGTTGAGGCAAAAGGTTTTCTTGATCCCAAGAGTTCGAGGATGCTGAGAGCTATGACACCATGGCACTCTCCTGAGTACAGCAAAGTGAGACTCTGTCTCAAAAGCAAAAAAAAAGAAAAAACTAAAAAGGAAAGAAAAATGTCTGTTCATGTCTTCTGCCAACTTTTTAATGGAATTATTTGCTTCTTTCTTTCTAATTTGCACGCATGCCTCAGAGATTCTGGAAATTAGTCCTTTGTTGTGTGTATAGTTTGCGAATATTTTCTCTCATTATGAATATTGTCTACTTATTCTGTTGATTATTTTGCTGTACAGAACATTTTTAATTTAATTAAGTCACATTTATTTATTTGTATTTTGGAGAAATCTTTTGATTGCTGATTCAACATGTTTACTCATTATGGGTCTATTCAGATATTCTGTTTCATCTTGAAACACTTTCAGTAGTTTGTGTCTTTCTAAGAATTTATCACTTTTCTCAATTATCTAATTTGTTGGCATATAATATTTTATAGCATTTATCTATAATTCCTTCTATTTCTGTATGATTGATAGTAATGTTCCCTCTTTTATTCCTTATTTTACTAATTTGAATAATTTTCCCTTTTTCTTGGTCACTCTAGGTAAAAGTTTGCTAATTTTATGGATCTTTTCAAAGAACCAACTTTTGGTTTTGTTGATTCGGTTGTTTTACTGTTCTCTATTTCATCAATTTCCACTTAATATTGTTTCATGCCTTCTATTTGCTTTGAGTTTAATTTAATCCTCCTTTTAGTATTTTAAAGCAGAAGACGGTTGCTTTGAGATCTTTCCTCTCTTTCAATGCAGGCATTTATAGCTATAAATTTCCCTCTAATCACTGTTTTCAGTGCATCCTGTAATTTTCAGTATGTTATGTTTTTAATTTATGTTAAAGTATTTTCTAATTTCTCTTAAGATTTCTTTTTTTGACCCATTGATTACTTAATATTGTGCTGCTTAATTTCTATATATTTGTGAATTTCCTCAATTTCCTTCTGTTAGTGATTTTTAATCTCATTTCACTGTGGTCAGAGAAAATACTTAACATGATTTCGATAATTTAAAATTTATTGTGGCTGTTTTGTGGCCTAATATAGCCTATCCTGAAGCATGTTTCATATGCACTTGAGAAGAATATGTATTGTGCTGTTATTGGGGATCTATAGAAGTTTGTTAGACTTACTTAGCTTTTTAGTATTTTCAAGTCTTTTAATTCCTCGTTGGTTTTCTGCCTAGTTGTTCTATTTATTATTGAAAATGAGCTATTCAAGTCTTCAACTATTATAATTGGATCGTCATTCTCTCCTTTAATCCTGTCAGTTTTTGCTTCAAGCATTTTGGGGCTCTGTTGTTAAGTGCATGTTAATATATGTTTAGATTTGTTATGTGATCTTGATTAATTGATTCTTTTATCATTTTAAATTTTACTGTTTGTCTTTAATAACAATGTTTTTCTTACAGCTGATTTTATCCGATGTAAGTATAGGCACTCTGGCTCTCTTTTAAGTGCTATTTGCGTGGTATATCCCTTTCCTTTCTTTTACTTTCAATCTATCTGCAGCTTTCAACCTAAAGTGTGTCTCTCATAGGCAGCATAGATTCGGGTCATATTTATTACATTTTGTTTGTCCAATTTTTGTTTTCTGACTGGAGTGTTTAATTTATTTGATTTGATGTACATACTGGTATGGTACAATTTGTGTTTTCCATCTTGCTATTTTTTATATTTAACTTATGTCCTTTTGTTCTTCCCTTACTATCCTTTTTGTGTTAAATAGGTATTTTCTTTTTTTTTTTTGTTATTAAATCATAAACATTAAATCATGTATACATTAATGTATTTATGGGGTACAATGTGCTGATTTCATATAGAATTAGGAATGCTTACATCACACTGGTTAATATATACCTCATCTTGTTTACTTAGTTATTAGTTAAGATATACTCTATACTAATAGATCCAAAATGTACCCTTGCATTATGCACCATAGGTGTGATCCCACCACTAACCCTCCCTCGATCTGGTTTCCCCCCTCCCCTCACATCTCCCCTGTTCCCTCCTTCATCTTGGGCCATAGTTGTGATCTATTCTTCATATGAAAATGTGACAGTGACTGTAAATTGGTTTCATAATAGTACTGAGTACATTGGATATTTTTTCTTCCATTCTTGGGATATTTTACTAAGAAGACTATGTTCCAGCTCCATCCATGTAAATGTAAAAGAGGTATAAAGTCTTCATCTTTTTTAAAGACTGCATAATATTCCATGGCATACATATACCACAATTTATTAATCCATTCATGGCACTTGGGCTTCTTCCAGGACTTGGCTATTATGAATTGAGCTGTAGTGAACAATCTGGTGCAACTATCTTTATTATAAAGTGGTTTTTGGTCTTTTGGATATACACCTAGTAGAGTAATTGCAGGATCAAACAGCAGGTCTACTTCTCCATCCTTCTTTCCAAAAGGGATGTATTAGTTAGCACTCCCACCAGCAGTGTAGAAGTGTTCCCTTGTCTCCACATCCATGCCAACATCTGCAGTTTTGGGATTTTGTTATGTGAGCCAGTCTTATGGGAGTTAGATGATATCTCAAAGTGGTTTTGATCTGCATTTCTCTGATGATTAAAGATGATGAGCATTTTTTCACGTGTTTGTAGGCCATGCACCTATCTTTTTCAGGGAAGCTTCTGTTCAAGTCCCTTGCCCACAATGAAATGGGATTAACTTGTTCTTTTCTTATTAATAAGTTTGATTTCTTTGTGGATTCTGGTTATCAAACCTTTATCAGAATCATAACCTGCAAATATCCTCTCCCATTCTGAGGGCTGTCTGCTTGCTTTACTTACTGTGTTCTTGGCTGTGCAGAACCTTTTTAGTTTGATCAGATCCCACTAATGTATTTTTGGTGTTGCTTCAAATGCCTGAGGAGTCCTCCTCATAAAGTATTCTCCCATGCCAATTTCTTCAAGTGTTTCTCCTGCACTCTTTCCAAGAATCTTTATAGTTTCATGTCTTAAGTTTAAATCTTTTATCTAATGAGAGTCAATTTTTGTTAATGGTGAAAGATGTGGGTCCAGTTTCAGTCTCCTACAAGTTTCCAGCCAATTCTCCCAGCACTAATTTTGTTAAATAGGGAGTCTTTCCCCTAATTTACATTTTTGATAGGCTTATCAAAGATCAAATGACGCTAAGTGTCTGGGTTCATCTCTTTCTTCTCAACTCTGTTCCATACATCTACTTCTCTATTTTTGTGCCATGCTGTTTTGATCACTATAAATTTATAATATATTTTGAAGTCTGGTAGGGTGATTCCTCCTGATTTGTTTTTATTTCTGAGTAATGTCTTGGCTATTCAAGTTTTTTTCTGGTTCCATATAAAATGAAGTACTATTTTTTCCAGATCTTTAAAGTATGACAGTGGTGCTTCAATTTGTAAATAGCTTTGGGTGATATGGACATTTTAATAATGTTGATTCTTCCTAGCCATGAGCATGGTATGTTTTTCCATTTGTTAACATCTTCAGCTATTTCTTTTCTCAGAGTTTCATAATTCTCTTCATAGAGATCTTTCACGTCCTTTGTTAGGTAAATTTCCAAATATTTCATCTTCTTTGGCACAATTGTAAAGGGAATAGAGTCCTTGACTATTTTTTCAGCTTGACTATTATTGGTATATATAAAAGCTACTGATTTGTGAGTATTGATTTTGTATTCTGAGATGCTACTGTATTCCTTGATCACTTCTAAGAGCTTTGTGATTGAGTCCTGGAATTTTCCAGGTATAGAATTATATCATCTGCAAAGAGTGAAAGTTTGATCTCCTCTGACTCTATTTATATACCCCTAATCACCTTCTCTTGCCTGATTGTGATGGCTAAGGCTTCCATTACAATGTTAAAAAGTAGTGGAGACCATGGGCAATCTTGTCTGGTTCCTAATCTGAGTGGAAATGTTTTCAATTTTACTCCATTCAATATAATATTTGCTGTGGGTTTGCTGTAGATGGCCTCTATCAGTTTAAGAAAAGTCCCTTCTATACCTATTTTCTTAAGTGTTCTGATTGTGAAAGGATGCTGGATATTGTCAAAAGTTTTTTCTGCATCTATTGAGAGAATCATATGGTCTTTGTTTTTTAGTTTGTTTATGTGATGTATTATATTTATAGATTTACATATATTGAACCAACCTTGAGACCCTGGGATAAAACCCACTTGGTCATGGTGTATAATTCATTTGCTGTGTTGCTGGATTCTGTTTGCTAGAATCTTATTGAATATATTTGCATCTATGTTCATTAAAGATATTGGTCTATAGTTTTATTTTCTTCTTGGGTCTTTTCCTGGTTTGGGTATCAGGATGATATTTGCTTCATAGAATGTGTTGGGAAGTATTCCTTCCTTTTCAATGCTTTGGAAAAGGTTAAGTAATATCGGCACTAGTTCCTTTTTAAAGGTTTTATAGAATTCTGATGTGAAGCCATCTGGTCCTGGACTCTCATTTTTTGAGAGGTTTCGTATAGTTTATTCTATTTTAGCACTTAGGTCTATTCAGCATTTCCAATTCTTTCTGATTAAGTCTAGGAAGTTGGTGTGCTTCCAAGTATTGATCAATTTCTTTTGGATTTTCATATTTCTGAGAATAAAATTTTTTGTAGTATTCATTAAGGATTTTTTGAATTTTTGAGGTGTCTGTTGTTATTTTGCCTTTGTCATTTCTGATTGATGATATTATGGACTTTAATTTTCTGTTTTTGGTTAGGTTGGCCTAAGGTTTATTAATTTTGTTGAATTTTTCAAAAAATCAACTTTCTGATTCATTGATCTTTTGAATAATTCTTTTGTTTTCAATTTTATTTAATTCTGCTTTAATTTTAGTTATTTCGCTCCTTCTGCTGGGCTTGGGATTGGAATGTTCTTCCTTTTCCAGTGCTTTAAGATGTCCATTAAGTTATTGACTTCCTCTCTTTCTGTTCTCTTGAGGAAGGCTTGCAATGCTATAAATTTCCCTCTTAGGACTGCCTTTGCAGTATCCCACAGGTTCTGATAATTTGTGTCTTCATTATTGTTTTGTTCCAAAAATTTGGCAAGTTCCTTCTTAATCTCATCTATGACCTAGCTATCATTCAGCATAAGGTTATTTAGTTTCCATGTCTTTGTATGAGTATGCAGATACCCATTAGTGGTGAGTTCAACTTTTATTGCATGATGATCTGAGAAAATACAAAGAATAATTTCTATACTTTTGAATTTGCTGAGGTTAGACTTGTGACCTAAAATGTGATCAATTTTGGAGGATGTTCCGTGGGATGATGAGAAGAATGTTTATTCAGTGTTGTTAGGATGAAATGTTCTGTAGATATCTGTTAAGTTCAATTGTTGTATGGTAAAGTTTAAGTCCAAAATTTATTTGCTTAGTTTTTTATGGGAGGATCTATCCAACACTGCCAAAGGGGTGTTAAAATCTCCAACTATTATGGTTCTGTAAGATATTAAATTGCTCATGTCTGTTAGGGTCTCCCTTATAAATTGAGGAGCATTCTGGTTGGGCACATAAATGTTGGTAATTGATATCTCATCATGTTGAGTGTTTCCCTTAACAAATATGAAGTGACCATCCTTGTCTTTTCTTACTTTTGTTGGTTTAAAGCCTAGTGTATCTGCAAATAAAATTGCTACCCCTGATTTTTTCTTGTTTCTGTTTGCCTGGATTACAGATGCCCATCTCTTCACCCTGAGTCTATATTTATCCTTTAAGGTAAGACGAGATTCTTGTATGCAGCAGATATGTGACCCAAGTTTTTGTATTCAGTCAGCCAAACTGTGCCTCTTAAGCTGTTCGCATTAATTGAGAGTATTGATAAGCCTGGTAGTATTTTGGGTATCAAGTTTTTCGAAAGTCCAGTGGACACTTTGAATCTTTTCACCACTGTGGAAATTGGGGTTTTGGTCAAGAATTTCAGAATGAGTTTACTTTGGTGGTAGAGCATTGTGCTGGTCATTATGGAGGATGAGTCTGAGGATATCCTGAAGAGCTGGTTTGGTTATGGCAAATTTCTTCAACATGTGTATATCATTAAAGTATTTAACTTCTCCATCATAAATGGAGCTCAATTTAGCTGGATACAGGATCCTGGGCTAAAAGTTTTTTTGTTTTAGGAGATTGAAGGTCAATGACCATCCTCTTCTGGCTTGAATCGTTTCAGGAGAGACATCTGCAATCATTCTGATATTCTTCCCTTGGTAGTTTATGATTTTCTTATGTCTGCTTGCAGGGTTTTCTCCTTCATATTAACTTTAGTGAAGTTAATGACAATGTGTCTAGAAGATGATTTATTTGGGTTAAGTCATACGGGGATTCTGAAACTGTCTGCTATATGAATTTCAGTATCTCTTGCCATTCTTTGAAAAGTTCTCCTCAATTATCTCTTGGAATAGAGTATCTATGCCTTTCTCCTCAATTATCTCTTGGAATAGAGTATGCCTTTCAGACAATCCTCTTCTCCTTCAGGGATTCCTATGAGGCAAATGTTTGCTCTTTTGGAGTGGTCCCACAATTCTCTCAGGGAATTATCTGTTTTTGCTTTCCACTTCTCTTTCTCTTTGAGCATTTGAGAGTGTTAAAAAGCTTTGTCTTCAATATCAGAGATCCTTTCTTGTGCCTGCTCCATTCTGTTACTGAGGGGTTCTGCTGTATTTCTCAGATCTTTGAGGGCTGCAAGTTCTTGCCTCAATGTGTCAAAAATCTGTGATGATTTTGTCTTTGAATTCTTTGAATTCTTGAGACAACTTTTGAATTGCTCCTTGAATTTCTAATTCCATCTTTACCTCCATTTTGTTAATCTTATTTGCAATCCAAATTCTGAATTTGATTTCTGACATCTCAGCCATTTGTTTATGAATGAGATCTTCTGTTGTGTCTCCTTTGTCATTCCTTGGAGGGGGAGTTGATCTACACTGATTATTCCTGTTGCCAGTTTTTCTACTGATTCTGCCCTGTGATTAATTTTCACCATTTGGCTAGAGTAGCTGGCAAGGTAAAATTGAATTGAGGGCTCCAGGAGTTGTAATTAACCAACCCTTTACCAAAGAACTGAAACTGGTGATTGTGGCTTTTCTCTTAGAGCTTTATAAATGTTCCATTCAGAACGACAGCCTGAAACTCTGGGGACCTGCTTGGTGTGGTGGGGCTAGATGGCGCTGACCAGTATTCAGCTAGTCCCTGTCCAATTCTAGTGAATCAGTGGCTTTGGGTTGAAATCTCAGCTGTGGAGATTTGTGATAAGCAACTCTTGTGATAAGCAACTAAGACACCCTGCCCCCCCACATGGGCGATAACTGGAAGAGTAGAATCCCACACTCTAACAACACAACCAGGGTACAACCTTGGTGGGTTCCCGGGTGATCAGCCCAGGTCAAGAGTTTCAAACCCATTGTCCTGGTCAACACAAACACCAATTAGGTGGGAGAGTTCAAAAGGTCTTTAGCATCTAGGCAGCTCAATTTCACCCCATTGGGAGGGACCATGGAGCCGCCATCACTGTCAGGGGCAGTGCTGCCCCTGTTAGGAGTGATCTGGGGTACTGCTGTGTGTCGCTGGAGCCAGTGGGGAGTTGGAGGGTGTTGCCACCACTGCAAGGGTCACAGGAGCCAGGCAGGAACCAGAGGGTGGAGCCACTGGCTCCCAGCTTCAGGCCGCAGGAGCCAGGTGGAAAGCTGAAGGGCAGAGTCACTGGCCTTGTGGGCCTCAGGGGTTGCAGGAGCCAGTCAAGAGTTGCTAGCCATGGGCCAGGGTTTCAGAGCCAGGCAGGGAGCTGAAGGGCAGAATCTCTGTCACTGGCCAGGGCTGCAGATCACAGAAGCTGGGTGGGAGTCGCATGTCACGGACCATGGGTCTCAGGAGCTGGAGGGTGGATTTGTTGGCCATGGGCTGCCTGGGTCCCAGGAGCCAGGCAGGAGTCCCCACAGCAGCCACCTATCACAGGAAACCAGTGGGGAGAGGAGCAGCCCACTGAGGGCTGCCTAGCCAGGGAGCAGGTGGGCTGCAGTCCCCGGTGGTCAGTAGCACGGTTCCTGAGCTATGCTCTTTCCAACACGGGGCAAGTCTCTCTCCCCTTGTGACTCCCTGCCTCTATTAAAGTTATGGTTTCAGCACAAGTGCCCCAAAGCTTATGAGGTGCCCCATCTAGCAAAAATCTGCCAAATGCTCCAGATTTTGCAGGGGGTAGTCTTCCAGACTGCCAGGAGAGGGGGGAGGGGTGAATTGGGAGCTCAGGAAGGTAGGGAGACTATTCGATCAACTTTGGGCCCAGGCAAGAAATTGCCTGGGATTGCAGCAGTATCTCTCCATGGAAGGAGTCCCAGCCATCAGTCATTCTCTCCCCTTTGGTGAAACAAATGGTCCTCTGTTCTCTACTCGCCTCAAGCCACTCTCTGGAAGGATTCCTGTCCTCTTTGGGATGGGTTTTGTGCGTGAAATTTGTTTCCTTGGAGTCCCAGCTTGTTGCAGCAGGGGTTATGCAAACCTATCGATCCTCTCTCTCAGTTCAGCTCCCAATCTTCTGCTTATTGGGTTATTTCTGGCCATTATTTCTCCCTCTGGATGGGAGCCTCTACCAAAAGCTGGCTTCAGTCAGCTATCTTGCCTCCCTCCTCTAAATAGGTATTTTCTAATGCATCATTTTTATTATTTTGTTGGTTGCCCCAAAGATTATTGATGATTTCTTAATTTATAACTATCTAGTTCAGATTAATACTAACTTAATTTCAATATTATACAAAAACTTTGCTTCCAGATAACTCCATTCTTCCGATCTTTGTGCTATTATTGTCATACAATTTACATATCTATACATTATAAGGCCATTTACAGGGCTTTATAATTACTGCTTTATACAGTTATCTTTCAAATCAGATCATGATAAGAAAACAGTTACAAACAAAAATACACATATACTCCCTTTTATATTTACCTATGTAGTAATCTTTACCAATCTCTTTATTTCTTTATATAGATTTGAGTTATGTAGTATCTTTTATTTTCACCCTAAAGAATTTTCTTTAGTATTTTTTTAGGACATGCTAGTGACAAACTCTCTCAGTTTTCTTTTGTTTTGTTTTAGTCTATGAAGGTCTTAATCTCATCTTCAATTTTGAAGTATGCTTTACTGAATATAGAATTTTTGGTTGAGAGTCTTTTTTCTTTTATTACTTTGCATATGCTATCTCAACTGCTTTCTGGCCTTTATGGTTTCTGATAAGAAACAGGCTGTAAATTGTTTTGATGAACTCTAGTATAACTCATAAGAAACAGGCTGTAAATTGTTTTGATGAACTCTTGTATAACTTATGAAAGCATAAATTTTGAAATGTAAGGTTTGGTGAGTTTAGACATGTATATATGCCCATGTAACTTCTAGCCCAATCAAAATATATAACATTTTCACTTTCCCAGAAAGTTTCCTCAAGCCACTTTATAAATAGTATTCTCTCCTAAAATGAAGGTGTGCATATGGCTTCTTTTGCTCAGCATATTTTTAAGATTTATTCATGTTATGGCATATATTAATTGCATGTTATTATTTTATATCTGAATAATGTTTCATTGTAACACTATACCACTAATTGCCCATTTTCCTGTTGATGGACTGACTTTTGAATTCTTTCCAGATTGGAGGTATTATGAATAAAGTTGCTATAGACATTTTCGTATAATAATTTTTGTGGTTGGCTGTTATGGGTAAATATTTGGAAGTAAAATTGAAAGATCACAGAGTAAATATAAATTTAACTTTATAAAAAACTTTTTTGTAAAACATTTTATATTTCACTAACAATGTATGAGTGTTTCAGTTATTCCACATCTTGCTATTTGGTGGTGTTAGTCTACATGGTAGTAACTATTGTAGTGCCTGTAATATATCATTGTGATTTTAATTTGAACTTCCTCAATGGGCTTATTAGCCATTCATATGCTTGTTATATATTTTCATCAATGAAGTGTCTGGTTTAAGTCCCTAGTCCATTTTAAAAATTGGTTTGTCTGTCTTTTGTTTATTGAGTTGAAGAAGTTTATATGTTCTGGGTATGAGTATTTTGTTAGATATAGGTATTACGAATATTTTTTTCCCAGTCTGCATCTTGCCCATTCATTTTCTTAATGATGTCTTTTAATAGGTGGAAGCTTTAAATTTTTTTTGAAGTACAATTAATGTATTTTTTTGTGTGGTTTTATATTCTTATACAAGAAATCTTTGTCAATCTGAAGCTTTGTAGTTTTAACTTTTTATGTTTAAGTCTGTGATCCCTATTGAATTAATTTTTGTTTGTTATGTTTCAATTAAGTAAGAGTCAAGATTTACCTTTTCTTCTAGTTGTTTAATTGTTGAAAATACTTTCCTTTCTCTATGGAATTGCATTCGTTCCTTTATTGAAAATCAGTTTACTGCATATGTGGGGGTCAAATTCTGGATTCTCTTTTATGTTCCATTAATCAATCTGCATCTTCTTACATTAATAGCACACTGTCCTCATCACTATGGCTTTATAGAAAGTCTTAAAATTAGATTACATAAGTTTTCCAACTTTATTCTTCTTTTTAAAGTTTGTTTTGGTTCTTCTAGTTACATTGCATTTCCATACAAATCTTTAAATCAGCTTGTTAATTTCTACAAAAAAAGAAAGCCTCCTGAATTTTCTATTGGTGTTGGATTAACTCTGGAAATCATTTTAAGTTTATTTTGACAGATTTTCAGATTAATTTGGCAACTCCATTAGGCAATTAAATAATTTGATTAATTTCTTTATCAAAGCTAAACTCTGTATTTCATGAACTAATCATAGCCCTGTGTAGGTTCTTGGTACCTGAGTATATTAAGAGAACTGTCAAAGCTAAGCCACTCATATGAATTAAGTTACTTAATTCAATATGAATTAAATTTAATATGAATTTAATACAAATTAAACTTATACTCCTGGAAATTTTTCTTGGGCTTTATATGCTTACATGTTAGCAAAGCCAGATATACAGTTGAATTTGTAAGTGTGAAATAATAATAATAGATTTGACTGACACTTATTAAGTGGCACTATGTTAGGTGTTTCACAGGCATGTTCTCAATATATTCGACAACCTGTAGAACACAAGTGCTAGTATCATTCCCATTTAATAGATGAGGATACTGAGGTTCAGAGGTCACACAGATATTTTTCAGTTTATTGGAGTTCAATCTGGTTGTCTACAGAGCCTGACATATAGAGCATTAGCTATACAGTGTCCAACATGTGAGCACTCAGGCACCCATGTGATTTTATTCTAAAGGTTAATTCAGCAAGTAAATATTGACTCTCTGCCCTTGGCTCCAAACTGATAACAGGTCTGGGATAAACAATTGCATGGTCCCCTTTTCTCCATGATTCACAAGGTGATTTTTGGCTGTAACTACATCATCTGCTAGATCAGAATCTTATTCTCAGAATATTGCCAGAGACCAGAAAACCAAGGGCTATCAGAATTCCCTCTTGATAGAAGTGATTTCCTTTATGCAAGGATTGGGACCTGGAAGTACTGTGTCATTTTTATATTAGGTTTATTCCCAATGTCTCACATCTTTGGGTAAGAATGAATAAATAAATAAATAAATATCCAATAAATACTGCCCTTACATGTTATGTAATATTAGCTTAGGAATTCTCATTTTTTCACTCACCTTAATCAGCCACAGTGTCTTGCGTAAGGCTGTGTGGATGTTAAATATTTGGATTTCTTTTTGCAGTATGGTTTAGCTTTTAAAGTGTAAGTATTTTATATTGCATGCAATTCTTTCTCTCTTTCTCTTTTTTGGAGACAAGGTCTTGTTCTGTTGTCTAGGATAGAGTGCAGTGGCATCATCATAGCTCACTGCAACTCCAAACTCATGGGCTCAAGTTGATCCTTCTGCCTCAGCCTCCCAAGTAGCTAAGACTTCAGCTGTGTTTGTCACTTCCAGCATTTTTTTTTTTTTTATCTTTTACTAGAGATGGGGTCCTGCTATGTTGCTTAGGATGATCTTTAATTCCTGGCCTCAAGCTATCTTCTTGCCTTGGCCTCCCAGAGTGCTAGGATTATAGGCATGAGACACTGGCCTATGTGCATTTCTTAATGTACCAATATTAGTTAAGGATATCTCAAAGAAATTTAAAGCACAGTTTCACTCCTGGAAGATATCTTTGGCCATAGACAAATATATTTTCCTTTTTGTATTAAAATGAAAATGTCTTGGCTCGCTGCCTGTAGCTCAGCGGCTAGGGTGCTGGCCATATATACCAGGGCTGGCAGGTACCAAGCCCGGGCCTGCCAAACAACAATGACAATTCAACATCAAAATAGCTGGGTGTTGTGGTGGGCGCCTGTATTCCCAGCTGCTTGGGAGGCTGAGGCAAGAGAATCGCTTAAGCCCGAGAGTTTGAGGTTGCTGTGAGCTGTGACACCACTGTACTCTACTAAGGGTGACATAGTGAGACTCTGTCTCAAAAAAAAAAAAAAGAAAATGTCTTAAGAAAATCTGACAGAGAACTCTGATATAAAGGTAAAAAGCTGGGGTAAGCTAGTGCTGCAAAACTCTGACATTCTTCTGAACCACTAGACATCATAGTAAATTTCCTGTTATCAACTTTTACAGAATTCCCTTTGTTATGCAGCAGAGGTAAAAGGCAGTGTTGCCGGAAATGTGTGCCACAGCTGGATATCTCTTGATATTAAGAAGTTATTGGTACTTATTTTTATGTGTGATAATGGTATTGTGGTTGTGTTTTTTTTAAATCCATATCTTTCAGAGATATTCATGGATAAAATGACATCATGTCTGGTATTTACTCCCCAAAATATCTCATGGGGAGTAGTCATTAGCAGAGAGGGGAGAGGCATGAAATGATATTGACCAAGCTTTGGCAACTGTTGAAGCTGTGTGGAGCATGGGTTGTATCACTATACCATTTTCTCACTATTGTGTATTTTTTGAATCTTTCATAGTAAATAAATCATTCAGATAATCTTATGAATTTCTAGTACAGATTGAAAAATAAAACTGAATACTTAGGTACTAGGAAGACAGTTCCTGAAAGGTTTGTGCAGCAAAAATACACAATAGTGAGAATATTAGTAAATTATAGAGAGCAAGAGAAGAGCTTATAACCTAATTCTGATGACCTTATTCCACGTTTTCAAACTACCACATGGTCTAATGACATTAGTACTATGAGGACATGAGTAGTGAACTGTAGCAGCAATAGCTCATATTTGTGGAATATATAGCATAAAGTTGCAACTGTTCTAAGAACTTTACACTGATGATTTTATTTGTTGTTATTACTATTTAATATATGAGTAGACTGAGGCTAAGTAACTTGGCTACCGTAACAGTAAGTAGAGGAGCTAGGATTTGAACCCAGAGAGGGTGACTCAAGACTTCACTCATTCACTCAACAAATATTTACTGAGAGTAAATCTCCTGGCACTGGGAAAATGGCGATGAATTAAAGAACAATGAAAAAATCTTGCCACCATGCGCCTTCTATTCCATTGGAAGTAAACAGACAAAACCCTAGCACTTGGTCACTCTACTCGGACATGTGGTTTGCTTCACACCTCTACCATTCTTCATTCTGGAACTTAGTGCAAATCATACCCTGACCCTCAGTTTCCTCATCTCTAAGTAGGGATAATAACTTACTTGCTGGACTGTCCTGAAATTTGTACGAGATACCAATGTGCTTTCTAAATGAGACACTGCACAAGAATCGTGTGCTAATAACCCATCATTGGAATCTGTGAAACTTCAGGCACCTAGGCCCAGGACCACCCTGCTTCCCTCTGTGAAAGATTGGGAAGCCCTTTTCCTGCTGGGTGCCAGAGAAGGAGGGTGGATAGCCACGGCGTGGACCATCCCCATGGCCAGGGGGCTAGACTTTTGGGAGTCCCTCATAGCCTCCAGGACACCCAAGGGCCTGGCTCTGTTTCCTGAGACCCAACAGGCAAGACCCTGAGGAGGAAGGGGCCTGAAGTGAGGGGACACCAGGGCCCCACTCTACTAAGGAGAAAGCAGAGGCAGCTCCCACCAAGTTGGTAGGCCCATGACACTGTCAGGAGCCCACCACAATGTTTTAATCTCTCCTGAAGTCATATCCCTAAAATAAATAAATAAATAAATAAAAGAGCTTGTCACCAGCCAAATTGAAAAATATAATTTACTTAAATTGATCAACTTTGTGATCAAAATTGGAAAAATAGGTCCACAAAGGCAGAAAAAGATTTGGAAAACATAACGTAGGCCCAGCAGGACAGAGAACTCCTGAGGGGGTATCTCCATTTATATACAGTTGCCTGGATTCCCTTGGCTAACTCACTGTATTTATTCACTGAATTATCTATGTTCAGCTTATTTGAGGGCCCTTCTTTCTTTTTTGTTTTTTGCAGTTTTTTGGGTGGTGCCGGGTTTGAACTTGCCACCTCCAGTATATGGGGCCAGCACCCCACACCTTGAGCCACAGGTGCCACCCAAGCTCTCCTTTCATTAATCCAAAGATAGCTGCGTTTTCCCAAAGGAGAGACTTCATTTCCACCAATGAGAGAGAGGTTGGGGCTTGGCTGGTTGGTTATCTGTCTGTCATCCATTCATTTTTTGTACAGACTCAGAGAGTCAACACAGTAAGCATGACCAGGACTATGGCCATTTTCTCTCCATAGGCTATGATTAGAAAACATGTTATCTCACGTAGAATATCTAAATTAAACATTCAATTGATGTACAGCATCTCTTTGTGGGTGATGTTTGGCAGATTTAGTAATTCTGTTTACCCTATCTAATTCATTTAAGAAGTCCTTAGAAAATTACCTGAAATTGAACCAAGAGACCTTTGGTAGGTTCTCACCCTAGAGAATAAAACTTGAATAAAAATGTTCATCCACAACTTACCTCAAGTCTTTAGCAGTGATTTTTTTTTATTTTTAATTTTTACTTAAAATGAGATTTGATCACTAAATTTTTGTTTAATGAAAATAAATTAAGTCAAAATCACCAACTGAAATAAAACTTCCCATTTTTTAGATATGTTGACTTTTCAAGTGGATATTATTTCCCGGCCCACGAGGATCACACTTTACTATGCCCAGGCTTCATCCTCCTGTTTCTTCACCTCCTGGCTAATTACTTCTATCTTTTTGGGTGGTGAATAAAACTGAAATGGGGTAATGTTTGCAGGACTCTAAGAATTTACTAAATATCTTTTACTTATTTAGCAGTGACTTTCAAATTGTGACGCTGTGTTCTGAAGAACCTCCCCGACTCCCGACACACACACACACACACACACAGCCAGTTTCTCTGCAGAGACCCCTTAAGACTGCACTAGTGGTGGGTAAGAGGACATGAAAAGCAAGATGAAGCTCCTGACCCGCCTCCCTCTCTTTATTTAGAGCATCTCCAGTTCACTTGTGGAACAAGGTTTTATTGGAACAATAGGTTCTGTGGCTAAATACAACTTATAAACTATTCTCTATAACTAGAAGTTGTAACATTCCCGTGGTGATATTATTGGACACTTATATACCTTACCATAAATGTGTGTGTGTGTGTAAGCAATTTAAAGGAAACCTACGTCATATCTTAAGGATCAAAAAGTTTGAAATATGGCATTTTTGCTCCACTTATTCTGTTCAAAGCTGAATAGTGACTCTGATTGTTACTGGTTGGAAAAGCTCTACAACCTTAGACATGCTCTAAGATTTCAACCGTTTGGAGAATCAGAGAGAAATTCTATTTTTGGCATTAAGATAAATGTTCCCCGCCAGTTTTTCGACTGAAATGGGAGAGAAAAGACAGTATATTACAATTCTCACTCCTAAAGGAGCTATTTTAAAAATAAGTTAGTTGGCTCTATTAAAGTGATTTCTGCTACAGGTAATTCAACCTCATAAACATTCTCTTGGGTGAGAATCTGACAAAAGCAAACCCACTTAGAAACCAGTGAAGGGGAGGGAGTTTGAGTGTGCGCACCTGGAGAAGGAAGACTTTTTGCCATATAAAAAATTCTTCCTGGGGTTGATTTTCATAATTGTACATTTCCTCTTCATAATCCTAGCCATTAATCAAGTAGTGTTTAAACAGTACAATCCATCCAGAAAACTCAAAATTCAGGTTGCCCTTTGCTCTAAGAATTATAGTCCACCCCAGAGGCTGTTTCTGGTTTGTTCATATCTGGTCCAGGTTGAAACTCAATCAGGGTGCAGGGTTTCAATGTCTTCTCTTCCTTCTCTCTCCTTACCTTTCCTCCACTCCAGGGTCTCCCAACCATGGCACTATTGATGTTTTGGGCCAAATACCTCTTTGTTGTGCAGTGCTGTCATTGATTGTAGCATGACTGGCAGCATTGCTGGTCTCTGGCTACCAGCAACCCCTCCTTTGTAACAAACATGAATGTCTCCAAGCTTGGCAAAATGCTCCCTTGAGGAGTAGGGGGAAGAGGGAGCAAAATTGCCCTCCATTAGGACCGATTGCTCTAACCCACGAGGCTCCCAAGACTCTGGGCATCCTACCATGAGTTAACTGGCCACCACTAGACATGCTTCTCAAAGAATCCTTAGACCCAGGCTATTGAACCGTGTCCATGTTCTCAGCCCTTACTGCATATTGGAATCATCTGAGATTGTTATAAAGGACCAACCGCGCATTAGTATTTTCTGAATGTTTCCCCAGGAAATTCAGATTTGTAGACCTGACAGACAATCTCTGAACTAAGTGGACTTAGTAATCTTTTTTGTTTCAAAAAATATTTTTTTTTCTTTTGAAAAAACAGGGTCTATGTTGCTATGTTGTTGCCCAGGCTGGAGTGCAGTAGCTTAATTATACCTGTAGCCTTGAACTCCTGGGCTCAAGTGATCTCTCTACCTTAGCCCCTCAAGCAGTTGGGACTACAAACAAATGCTACCATGCCTGGATAAGTTTTTTTATCTTTTATTTTATTTTTTGTAGGTTGTAGGAGGGGAAGGGTTGCTATGTTGCCTGGGCTAGTCTCAAATTCCTGGCCTTAAGCAATCCACCTGCTTCCCTAGGATGATAGGATTATAGGTGTAAACCCATGCACCAATAGGGTAATCTTAACATTTATAAATGAAACAAACAAACCAAGAATGACTCAACAATTTTATTTCAAATAAGAAATATCTAGGTAGCTTCAGAGTAAGAAAATAATCCCATATGTCCATAGATTGTAAAATACAGGCCATTAGAAACATTTCACATTTGTGTTTTGTTGTTTCATTGTCATTACAAAGCAGTTGGGAACTGGATGGATGCCTTTGAGGATGGTGGGCTGTTTAACCTTTGACTGATGGGGCATGCTTTGATATAAAGAAGTTCCTCTGATGCTTTGCTTGTGACTCAGGAGGCTCTTTTGTCAAAAGTAACTCAATTAGAGAACTTCATAAGGAAGAGACCAAGGAAGAAGAAATTCCCTTCTTAGGAATGGAATGTTTGGGATTGACTGGGAAGGAACTTAGCAAGACCGAGGGTAGCTTAGGACAAGGGTGGCTTAGGAAGGAAGGTCTTCTGATAATGCTTTTTAGTAAATGAAAGCTATGATCAGATTATTACCTTTTTCCTTTATTAGTGCTTCAGTAACAGTAGGGAATATACCCAGACAATGAGTGTCTTTATCTCTTAAGGTCCAGGAGTATTATATCCAGAGGGGTATATGTTCTGGAAGTTGCCAATGCCACTTCTCCTAGAGACCCAGGAAAGGTTGGAAAGATTCTTAGCCAGTTATTGATCTTTGAAAGGCAGAGGGAGGCATTAGACAATGTTTAACTTCCCATATAATCTTGGACAACTCAACTTCCCTGAGATTTTGTTTCTTTGTCTGAGATAGGCAGCAAGGTATTCATCCCAGATAGTCACTGTAAGGATTAAATTAGATAATATGTGTGAAAGTGCTTTGTGAATTGTATAGCCCTCAAAAGTAATATCCTTCTAGGGACCTTCCACCATAAAGATTCTGCTAGACCAGGATACAATGGCTTTCAGTTTTGGTGTCTAGATCATGTGTAGAGTAATGGATGAGTGAAGCCATTGATATAACTTGTCAAATGTCTGTTCTCAAGTGGGTAATTAGGAAAATAAATTTGAGCTGAAAAGAGAGTGATGTATTTTTCATGACTGAGGGCTACAATTATATTTTAGGTTATTATATACTAAAGATCAGGAAATTAATTGGTGCCCTCTAAAATACAGAAGAACAAGAGATTAATCTGGTAAGTGGTTTCCATTAAAAAATTCCATTTGGTTTCCCAAATTTATCTTTGTCTCCTGAGGTTTCTGAATGCCACGGTGTCCTTCCCTTGTGCTTTCCAGCTGCGTTCTGTTGCTTCCTACAATTCTAGGTTTGGAAAATATAAGTATTTATACAAATATAGTAGCACAACATAACTAGAGACTTAACCCATTAGCTCCCTAATTCATGGATTTGTTGACTGAAATGACCATTTTTTCTTTCAGTCTAGATTTTGGTTGATACTCAGAAGGTAATCTTTGTAGACACTGAAGAAGAGGCTTTCAGTGACACTTTCATACAGTAGATAATGCATAGTGAGACCATGCAAATAAGGCCATGGTCAAGGTTCCAAATTATTAGTGATCACATAATAAGAAGAATTCTTATCAAGCATGAAATAAATAGGGCAAGAGAGAAAGTTGTTTCAGGGGACAATCAGTACAATTCTGGGGGAAAACTAGTAGAGAAGAGGTCAGCATTTCCAAACCTTCACTCAGATGTTTTCCCCACATGGCTAGCAGAGAAAATGGGGTGGATTCCACCTCATTCTTACAAAAACACAGAAACTTGGATGGCATGTTTTCTGAAGAATATCAAACCAATTACGCTTCCAGAACCGAGTGTGCCACTACATTATAACACTGAGTTCATATTTCTCTGGTTTGTCCTCAGATTGTTCTGCCTTGAATTCTGGTTCAGGGTCTGGATGGTGGATTTCAATGAGAAGAACATAGATGAAGCCTCCAAAGGCGGCACCCACCAAAGGACCCACTACAGGAATCCACCAGAAGTTATTTCCGGCTCTGAAATCAAACAAGAAATTAGTGATACATTTCCTGGCCTCCCCCCTGGTGTTAATGTCCAGTTACTCACTAACCAGCCAGTCTTTCTCATGTTCACAGGTCCCTTTGAACTCAGCAAGAGCTAAGTGGAAGGGCACTCTCTTTAGCATGACAAACATCATCCTAGATTTTCCACTATACCCGATTTCAGATGATCTATTCCATTGTTCCACTAACACTTGTGGGAGATTATGTCTCATTTATTTTCCTTTTGGAAAATGTAGTGCCTTAGTCCATTGTCGAGATTGAGGGTCCCTAGGGAAAGCTCCAGTCAATTATTCAAGAAGTGGCTTTCCTTCACCCTGAAATAATGAGGCGTGAGGATTAAGAAGGGAAGAAAGGTTCCTGGGCATCACCGCCTCTGAGAGCAATCAAAGTGAACCATCAGGAACTGTTTGCCAAAGAATGAATGACTTTCAAAAGTCTAAGGTGTGTATGTGGACTACCTACTCAGTATTATCTCGATCAGCACTTATATTGTGAGGTCAAAGCTCAACTTTCTGATAAGCCTTTCACGCCATGGTACTCTCTCTTCCAGAAATCCTCAATGTCAGTAAATGACAGCAAAGGAATAGTTCTGGTTGAAACCAAGCATCTTTGTGACATGTTGCCATCTTCTTTGGAGAGAGGAAGTTCATTTAAATAACTCCATAGAAATTGCCACCATGCTTAAGAGCACACAATACTTTACAGCAGTGATTTTTCAACCAGTATGCCTCAGTGAAAAATTTTAAAGATTATTAGTTAAATTATTTTTGAACAAGTTTAAAGTGCAATAAGTATATTTCTTTTTTTACTCTTTTTTTTTGATCAATATAATTTAAGTTGAAATTTAATTATAGGTTCAAGTGTACCAAGAGATAAAAAAGGTTTGAGTATATTGTTTAAGGATATATATATATATATATAATATGTATCTCATATAAATTTATGATAAAACTACTTTTTAAAATCAGGGGAATGATAAACACAAAACTTCAGGATCATGTAGGGGAGGCATGGGAAACAGGAGGCACACATGTGAGTGTGAGGGCTTCAGAGTTCTAGTCGGATTCTGGAAGGATTCCTAGCTGTTCTTATCATCATTATGTTTAATATCTGCTACATCATTACATTTATATCAGATTTTGGTTAGAAAGGAAATTCAGCGGAAAACAAGAACCCTGTCCTAGAATCCTAGGTCTTCGGGCAAGTCGCCGCTGTGCTCTTTGAGCCCCAGTTCCTCCATCTATGTGGTTTCTTCCACCTGGAGCATCAAAGTCATCTCTTAAGTGTTGGATTAGCAATGCAGGCTTGACAGAAGAGCGCTGAGACTGAGTCCAGCAGCCACCAGATGTCACTCTTACTGCATGGGAATGAGGATACTGCTCTCTGCCACTTTCCCAATCCTGGATTCCCAGGTCTTAAATGCAGATGGCCTTTCTTTCTTTCTTTCCTTTCTTTCTTTCTTTCCTTCTCTCTCTCTCTCTCTTTCTTCTTTCTTTCTTTCTCTCTCTCTCTCTCTCTCTCTCTTTCTCTCTTTCTTTCTCACACAAAGTCTCACTCTATCACCCCAGCTAGAGTGCCATGGCATCATCATAACTCACAGCAACCTCAAACTCCCGGGCTCAACAGATCCTCTCGTCTCAGTTTTTCTATTTATTTATTTTTTCTTGGTAGAGACCAGTCTCCTTCTTGCTCAGGCTGGTATTGAACTTCTGAGCTCAAGAAATATGCCTGCCTCAGCCTCCCAGAGTGCTAGAATTACAGCCACAGATGGACTTTGCTCGGAGAGGCACATGGAGGGTGGTTGCTTTCCCCATACGGCTTTAAGGAACTGGGAATCTTCTCTGGGGGTCAGCACAGGAAGCGAGTATAATCCACCTTATTCAGCTCATCATGTCCTTTTATGGAGACTATCTCCTTGTAGGGAGCAAATTAAAGTCAAAGATCTCTGCCAGGATCCATGTCTTCCTTTCACTGGCTGGACCTCCTTCTTCCTACTAGGCTGGACACATGTCCGGGGCACAAGTCATATGGAAGGGCTCAGATGTGGTCACCTGCCTGGCCTTGTCCTACATGCACACAGGGCTGTGCTCATTTGCACACTAAAGTTTGAGGGATGACAGGAACATGTCTGTGTAATTTATCTAAAGGACCATCTCTAGGGATTCATGACTTTGCGTAAAATGTTTTAAAAATTCATAATACTGCAGAGATCCTTCACCCATTAAGTTATTAACACCTTAATATGAATTAGTGAAGAGAATTTCGATGAGAAAACATCCTAATATTTGAGGGAAAAGCAAGAGGCAGCCAGATTCTGCTAGCTGGCACTGTTGCCAGACCCTCTGGTACCCTTCTCTCTACTGTCCCCCACTGTCTGCCACAGAGGGGCAAATGAGGGCTTGGGCAGAAGGCAGCCTCAGTTTTATCTGAGCCTTTAGGTACAGGGTAGCTACTGATGGATTTGTCTCGCATATGGAATTCTGAAGGGATGGGATATGAGGGAGAGTTTGGAGGCCAATTAGCCCTTCAAGCTTTTTTTGAGAACTTTTTGATTGAGAATTAGCAACTAACTCCAGCTCTTTCCTAAGGGGTTTCTCCTCCCCCACTTTCTCCTAGTTCAATCCATCTTAACTGGTGATGTCATATTAATTTTGCTAAATCAACATTCCAAACATGCTGAACCTCTGACCCAGATCCTTTGCTGTTCCCTAAAACCTACAGACTAGAAAGTAGAACAACCTCACATTTGCATTCTGGGAGTTAGGTCCTCTTTGACCTGACAGCTGCCCCTTCTTCATACACTTTTCCAACTAGACTAGATTGCTTGCTATTTTAACACTGGGTCTTTGAATACAGGGTCCTCTCTGCCTGAGATGTCCCCTCTGTCTCTCATTTAAACATATCCCGATACTACAGAATCCTCCCACTTCCACCCCCCTAATTCCTAAATTTAGAGCTATAAACCTTCTCTCATCACCTGGAGTTAATTAGTCCCCGTCGACAGCTTCAGCCTTTGAAAGTTTCCACTATAATCTCTTATGTAGAATCTAAATAAAACAGAAGGACAGCAACTGAGTCTTATTCTCTTTAGAACAGGGCTTTGAGGGAGAGAACAGGTAATGGGAGATGAATCAATGAATGCATGCAGGGAAGAGACCCTGACACTAATGAGAGACATCGAGTGCTGGGTGATCCCAGCACTGTCCCTCGCCTGGGCACTCCTGAAAGACATACTTAACAGAGAGAGAGAGATCAGGCAAGATTTCCATCTGCTTTTGAACCACCATGGCTCTTAAAGCTTTGGATGAATCCCCACAGAGGGTTGAAGTGGAGCTGGAGGGGGAGTGTGGTCTCCAAGAGGAATGTTCTGGAAGGTGGGTTTAAGGGAAACTCGTGGCTAATTCTGGGCCCTAGGAATAAGGACATCTTTAGGACATGGTTTTGATGCTCTGTTGGAAAGTACAAGAGATCATTTCTAGTTGCGTACCTTTTCACGTTTTAGTTGTGATCGTGCTACAACTCTTTCTCTAGCACAACATTATTAATATTTTATAATGGGCTGAAAAAATCTTTGTTGATGTCTGTCCTCTGTCAGTGTAGAGCTCCTGTACCTCTCTCCACTAGATGCCAGCAGCATCCACTCTTCCCACCCTACATTGTGACAACCAAAAATATCTCCAGGCCTCGCCAAATGTCCCTGGGGGAGAACACTGTCCATTTCTGGTTGGGAACCACTATTCTAAAAAATTGATTGAATTCTCTATTTCTTGAGAACAGGGATTGTTCCTCTATTCCCTGTGTATCCTTCAACTCCTAGGATGGATCTGGCACGTAGCGCTTGTGCGTGCTTTCATTCAGAAACTTCTTAGTGAGCCTTTCCACGAGCCAGGCCCTGTTCCAGGTAGGCACTGTGGATGGAGCAGAAAGAGCTGTTGAGGTCCTCATGACACACAAAGGCTTTCGATGTTACTCTGTATCTGCAGTGGTGATCTGAATGGCATCTGTCACTTTAGCAGCTCGTTGTCCAGTGGGGAAAGGCAACCTCAACTCTCACTGAAATAGTCACCACGTGAATGTGGCTATAGGCTTAGGTTGGCACTTGGGAACACTCAAGTGCTTTGTTCCCGCGGCACACTTTGGACTGGGATTTGCTCACATCTCTTTCCCACACCCCTTTCTCTGTGGTAGAACCCTATTCCCTGACGAACCAAAGTGAGTTCTCTTCCCATAGAGAGCCGTCTCAAGAGGATGGAGAAGGGTGTCTGTGACTTTAAGGGGAGGAAGCAGGAAGGAATTCAGCATATTCGGAAATTGAAAGCATGGGGTCTTACTATTTCCTGGGCAGAGGCTCTAGCTGGTCAGGGATTTCACACACACATCTTACCACAATTCGCCAGTGAGATGTGCTGTCAGGGATTTCTTAATTCAGATCTCAAAAACCAGCTCGGCTCTCACTTCTTCAGTCATGCCTTCCCCAACTTCCTGGGCAGAGTTAGTCACCCCCGTGGCTGTGCTTCCTCAGCACTTTTAGGGGTTGCCAGAGAACTTATATTGCTCAAGGAGAATGTCTTTGCTGGTTTTGAAAGGTCCACGCCTAGCATGGTGACACAGTGTAGATAATCCTCAACATGGCGCTGCTGAGTGAATTCAGCCTAGGGAGCACGGCTCACGAGAAAGAGGCCAGTAGTATCAGAAGATGGAAATTCTAATCCCAACTTGGTCACAAAGTGACTATGTAGAGAAGTTTATACAGCCAAAATGTTCACGTAAAATCATATGATTATTATTATAATACAGGACAGGCACAGGCCTATTTCTATTGAATTTACTCTCTCTTTCATACACACACACATCATGCCACAAAACACCAGTGGGATGTCCCACACTTATGACCAGAATACGTACTTAACCTTCGCATTTCCTCTGAACTTGTGTGGATCTCCAAGCCCAAGCACAACGCTTCTCGATAAGGCGAGGCCTGATTCTGTCTCTCTCCTCCCCACCCTTGTTACTTACGTGAAGACCTCAAACCCCCATCCTGCCACGGCTGTGAAAAGTCTGGGACTCAGGTCTCGAGCTGGGTTCATGGCACAGCCACTGTTCAGTCCCAAAGAGGAAGCAATGACAACAATCAGGAGGCCAATGACAATAGGCTGTAGGCTTTTGGGAACCCCCATGTTTCTGGAGTCAAAAACGGCAAAGACGACTATGAGGAGGAAGGTGGTGGCCAGTACCTGGAGCAAAAGAAAACATGCAAGGAGTTGAGCCTGCACTCTGCCCACTGGCCCACCTCGAAATTCACCCTTCTTATTCAAAATAAACCTTGTAATAAATGCTATAACCGAGTGAGTCACACTGTGCTCTCTTCTCTTTATAGCAATCCCAGAACAGATGCGAATATAATTCTCATTTACAGATTAGTTACCTGCCCAAGGTCACATGCTTATTAAATAACAGGCTTGGATTCACAGTCTGCTGTAAGCTTACCAGCCACACTGTCCTGCTAAGCTAAATAGAAAGGCAAGCTGCGGGCTATAGGAATGAATGAATGGGCTTGTTCAAATCAGTGAGAAAAACTATGTGAGTCATCAGAAGAAGAATGTGCAAAGGAAACGAACAGAAAATTCATAAAAGGACAACAGAATTAGGAGACAAGTGGGAAAAACCAATTGGTAAGGAAAGAAAGGCAAATGGTGCCAAATATTAGGAAAAGAATAACAGTTCTTTCAGGCTTTTCTTGTACAACACTTTTGAAAGGAAATTCAGCAATGATTTAGCAATATGTAATTCAAAACACAAATGTATTCATACAATTTGATGCTTTTAGATATTTGAGAATTAGACCATGGAAATAATCTAAAACGTGGAAAAAATCATAAAACAAATATGTTTACTCTAGCATTATTTATAGTACTAAAAAACTAGAATCTACCTAAGCACACATCAATAAGAAAGATTGATTGAATTGTGAAATGTCCATTTTATAATTTATTATGTAGCCATTAAAAACTAGAAATGCAACAGCTATGTAGTAACATTAAAAATGCTCATGATAGGCGGCGCCTGTGACTCAAAGGAATAGGGCGCCAGCCCCATATGCCGGTGGTGGCGGGCTCAAACCTAGCCCCAGCCAAAAACTGCAAGCAAACAAACAAACAAAAATGCTCAGATATTAAGTGAAAAAATAAAATAAAATTGGACATGCATTATGTTTTATACAGTTGTGCCTCAGCATCCATGGAAGATTGGTTCCATGACCTATTACAGTTACCAAACTCCACAGATGCTCAAGTCTCTGATATAAAATAGCACAGTATTTGTACGTAACCTACACATATCTCCCCCATGCTTTAGATTACTGTAGATTGTTTATAATACCTAATGCAATGCAAATGCTAAGTAAATAGTTGTTATACCATATTGTTTCGAGAATACTGATGACAAAAAGGTGTGTTCAGTACAGATGCAATTTTTTTTGTTTTTGAGACAGTTTCAAGCTGTTGCCCTGGGTAGAGTGCTGCGACATCATAGCTCACAGCAACCTCAAACTCTTGGACTTAAGCAATTCTCTTGCCTCAGCCTCCCAAGTAGCTGAGACTACAGGCACCTGCCACAATGCCTGGCTATTTTTGGTTGCGGTTGTCATTGTTGTTTGGCAGACCCAGGCTGGATTTGAACCCGCCAGCTTCTGTGTATATGCCTGGTGCCCTAGCTGCTTGAGCTACAGGCGCCCAGCCAAGATGCAAATTTTTAAAAAATATTTTGGATCCATATTTTGTTGAATCTATCAACATACTTTGTGGAACCTATGAATAGGGAAGTGTGACTGTATTTAAAAACCATATGTATAAGAAAAATTATAAGAGAACATATTAAAAATGATAATAGGTATTAGGAATTGGTGGGTTTTTACCTGGTATTTTCCTTGCTTTCTGTTTTCTAAACTTTCTGAACTATTGTTTTACTTTAACAGCTAAATGGTAGCTTTTATTTATTGAACACTTATTGTGTGCCAAGTACTTCATAGTCTTTACTTATTACAACCTCATAATCTCCTTTTTATGTGAATCCTATTATTTCTTTCAGTTTATAGATGAGGAAACTTAGGGAGAAAGTAATTGAAGCATTTGGCCAAGGACACAGAGCTTGTAAGAATCAGGCTGGGAATTAGGCAACTCATTTTAAAGCTTAAGCTTGTCAACGTTTCATCTGCTTTGCAAAATAATAATAACATTAAAAGAATTTGTATCCAAAGATGCATGTTCTCCCAAGAGCACCCTTCTCTGAAAAGTTTTTCCCAAGTCTCTTGGGCAGAGTAGATGCTCCCACCTCCGGGGTTCCATGGCATTCTGACTTTATGCCCATCACTGCCTTTGTCATCCTGGAAATGAATGACCTAATTACTTGTCAGATTGCACATCAGACCCTGAACTCCTTAAAAAAGAAACAGCATAGAGCTTGTACTTGGCTCTGTAGGTGCCCAATAAATATTTATTGAGTGAATGAATGATTGGTTATTAACTGACTAAGAAATGTGTTTCAACAATAAAACAATTTAGTAATCTTTTATATAAGACGACGTCAAAGTATGATAGCCAACAGCTTTGTTGGACATTGACTGAATGATAATGGGCCATTTGCTGTACTTCCCCAAAGCCGAGGGAATAGAAGGCCTTCAGGGATTGCTAATGGTTGGGGCACCAGGGTTTTCTGGTATTGGTTTTCTCCACCTGGCTGTATGTAATAACTGGCTTATAAACCACGGTCTTCACAGAAGTTGGCAGCTCATTCAGAGATGAGGACAAAATAAACAAAGCTTAACAGGGGGCACGTGAATCTACATGAGGCAAGACATGGGAACCCTGAGTGAGGACTGGATACCAAGCAATTTCCTTGTGACAAGACACTTTCCATCTTGATGATGGAAATTTGGAGAATAGGTGAAATTCTACAAGATCTCAGTAGGAGAACAAGAGTAGAAGGAGGGGAAAGAGGGTTGGGCAAGGCAGAATTATCATCTGTTCACCACCCAATACATGCCAGGGATTTTATTGCCGTGGTATATCAGTCAGGTATTTTTGATGCCATCTATCCCAAGCCCTAATCTGAACCTGAAGAAAGTTCTGCGTAACTAGCATGAGAGTGAACTCAGGGCAAGAGGCAGGACTGGGGCCGGGCCTCCCAGAACACTGTGGGATTTGGGGGAAGGCTCTGCCACCACTCTCCCGCCCTGGGTGGCCTTGGGTCAGGGATGCCTCTGTGTCCTGCCAACTCCCCAAAGGGGTAGGGCAGAGTGTCTGCAAGAAGTGGGAGAGCATCGCTCTAGGACTCTGGAGACGGGCGGTCTCTGGGGTGAAAATCTAGGGGCGAGAGGCTTCACTGTGCTCCTCAGATTCTCAGAACAGCCAGAGAGTACAGGGAGGTGGCTGTGGGACCAACTCACAAGGAACAAGGACAGAGTTCCTTTCAGTTCAAGTCCAGGTTAGAGAAGGTCAGCATTTTTTCTTTCTTGCCTCCAATGGAAATGACCTGAATTCACAGGAGAAATCTCCACAGGTCCTTTACCAGCTCTCCACTCCACTCCATTCCTGATTTTTTTCATTATATGATAAATTTGGCCTGAACTGAATGGAATTGTTTCTGAGAGACTCTGTGACTCCTACTTACCCCTCAAGTCCATTCCGAGGCACCCACTGCTGCCTCTATTGACTCAGCCAATCCTAGCTGGTCAGTCGAGGTGTGCATGGACACTTTCTGATGGACTGGTCCCACCCTCCTGGTCCTTCCTGACCTGCTTACGAGACCAGACTCCTGGTACTTTGAAGCTAGAAAGAACCACCGTGTGCATCTACTGGTCTTTTATTTATTTACTTAGGTGTTTTTGAGACAGAGTCTCACTTTGTTGGCCTGGGTAGAGTGCTGTGGCGTCATCGTTCACAGCAACCTCAAACTCTTAGGCTCAAGTGATTCTCTTGCCTCAGCCTCCTGAGTAGCTGGACTACAAGCTCCTACCACAACGCCTAACTATTTTTTTTTGTTGTTGTTGTTAGCGATGGGGTCTCACTCTTTTGCTCAGGCTGGTCTCGAACTTGTGAGCTCAGTCAATCGACTCGCCTCAGCCTCCCAGAGCACTAGGACTACAGCCGTGAGCCACCATGCTCAGCCTGCACCTATTGGTCTTAATATGCCCAGAGGGGGCAGGGACCCCTGGCAGATTGCCTTCTGTGACTTCTCCCCCTCCCTCCAGCCTTCCCTCCTCACAGCTTTTTCTGTGTTGCTGTTTCAGAATTATGAAATATCTTCCTTCAGATGACTCCAGTTTTCTCTAGTTTGAAAACTCCTGTTTCCATCTGGCTAATCTAGTCTCAAGCTGAGAAGGACCTTAGAGGTCGTTTAAGCCTTGATTTCTAGAAAAGTCTTCCTTTAATTGAATGAATTTTGTTTTTTCAAATTTTAACACACCATTTATTTATTTTTACTTTTTCATTTTTGACACAGAGTCTTTCTATGTTGGTAGAGTGCCTTGGTGTCACAGCTCACAGCAACCTCAAACTCTTGGGCTTAAGTCTCTTGCCTCAGCCTCCCAAGTAGCTGGGACTACAGGCACCCACCACAATGCCCAGCTATTTTTTGTTGCAGTTATCATTGTTGTTTAGCTGGCCCTGCCACCCTTGGTGTATGTGTCATAACCACTGTGCTATGGGCGCTGAGCCTAGTTGAATGAAATTTTATTATACCATAATTTCATTCATTTATGACCCCATTCATTTATTTAATGAATATATTTTGAACACCTATTATTGACCCATCAAATCTCCATGGTGGTTAGAGGTACACACCTCAATCCTATTCTCTTTTCCACTTGACCTTCAAATCTTCAAAAGCTACTATCATGTCTCATCACATCCATTCCTCCTCCCCAAATATCCCTATTTGCCACTCATTTTTCTTTGAGTGACATCATTGTCTTTTTGGCTTCTTCTCTTTCAACAGCATCCCCCTGGTAAGTGTAACACTCCTAGAAATTAGTCTAACCCTCCTGGTAGGGAGTATAGTAAGATCCTCAAAAAAAAGATCCTCAGCTACTTCCTTTGAATACTATACTTTATTATTGCAGCTTGTGATGACATTTCTTTTTCTGGCAGCCACATGACTCTGTATCTTTCCTACTGAAACTTTTCCTATTATCCTAACCCTTCTAAGATCTCTGATTCAAATTAATAATGGACCTCTATAGTCAATTTTTTTCTCTAAATACATCTATTTTGCATTGTTCCTATGTGATAATTGTGCTCTTTAGGCAGAGTCTACATTTCTAGACAGATACTATTTAAGATGTATCATCCTCATATAATTCTCTTTATCATTGTAAGTGAGCTGATAAGAGCTAATATTATCCCCATTTTGCAAGTGAAAAGTTTGAGACCCCAAAATTTCAGTAATATGTTGAAGCCACACAGAGAGTTGAGGGCAGTGTAGTTATTTTAATTCAGATATGCAAACTCAGAATCTTGGATCTCTGCAGCTCAGACTTACTTGTCAGTTCTTCACTTTCCAGACATAGGGGCCAAGCACATACTGAGTTCTCAATAAATACTTGCTCCGTGTTTGATTTATTGGTCAAAGTGGAATGTAAAAAGGCTAAGGGCATGAGGGCACAGTTTTCATCCATCCATCGAATAGAGGTAGGCATAGTTTGGAGGATCCATTCTACATGTATGCCCACTCTCATCTGTGGCACTGTATAAGTCCAGATCGTAACAGAAAAACTTAGAGATACTGGAAAAGATGTCTTTACTTCCTTCTTTACTCCTTCCTTTCCTCCTTTCACGACCCTGACCAAGATGACCAGAAGATTTCTTGGGACCTAGTAAGGGAGAAATAGTGTTTTGTGTTGATAATGCTGATCCTGAAACTGATCAGAACAGGTGTGATCTTGGCTATACTGCAGATGGCTTTTAGGTAAGAAGTTTGTTCAGATGTCAATAAGGCAGAGACACTCTTAGCTACCTTAAGGATTTGGATAAACCTTTGCATATGGTAAGATAAAGAGGATCCATAACAGCCCAGGCTCAAATTCTACCCTTCCCAGTTCTTGACAAGAGATACAAATGTCTTCTTTTGTGGCCTCCATACTTATACCTTGAGCTCAAAAGAGATAGCTGTAGTGAAGTGGATCCCATTTTCCTCTACACAGGTTGAAATGTCCAGTCATCCACTCTTTTCTGGGCCTTAATTGATGTAAAACACGTGTATGTATTAAAGAGGGAGCAGAAAACTCTCCTAGTGGTATTACCTTCTGCAAAAGCAAAAAATTGTCAAGAAACCTTGAGTTATGCCCAATGACCTCTGCCTTTGGAAATACAACCTCTCCTTTCTGATAAGCCTCTGACGTTCTTATGTATTCCCCTTATTGTAACATGCCTTTTTACCAAAGTTAAGTATTTTTGAATCTGCACTTACTTGGTCTACAAATGCATTCACCAGAGATAGGTAAGGAGCTGGGTATGTTGCAAAAATGTGTGCTGTTGCATTTTCTCCTGTGATGAGCAGTTTTCCTCCAGCAAAGGTCGTAATTGCATCTATGGAAAACAGAGCCCTGGCACGTTAGCATCCCCCGGGAAGGGTTGAGGGAAGCTTATGCCAAGCCATGTGCTAAACAACTGCAGTCAAACACTCAGGCTGAGCTTGCAAGATCCATGCTGCTTATCTCTCTCCACGTCATAGTTTGGTAGTATTAGAGCTCCCCAGGGGAATCCCAGGATGGCAGGTCAAAAGTTTTCTGGAAAGCCCTTAGCTGCCCTGGATGGCCAGCCAGACTTGGATCAAATCTTTAGCCAGTGGAGCCTTAAGGACCAATCTTTTTTTAGGGGGAATTCTTAGACTTTTCAAGATCACTGTAAAGCTGAAGTAGGGTTAGGACTTGCTGAAGGCAGAATGAATAATTCTCAGAAGGTTCCCAGGAACCCCTAATCCCACTCCAGAATATGAAGATTTCATGGTATAGTGAAGACATCCTATGGCCAAGAGGATGGGAGCTATCAACACAGCCCCAGCCCCAGGCAGTTCTTGCCACAGTCTTGAATTCTACTTTAGTCATTTTAGATTCTAATTCTCAGACAGACCCTCTGTAGGGAGAGGCTTTTGTTCACAACTTATTTCTCTTGGTTGGTTCATAAATTCTAGTACTTAAGGTCTACAGTTTGAGAGAGGACTATTGCAGAACAGATGCTCTGACTATTTGATAGGAAGGCAGTGACACCCCACCCAGCCCTTGTCTCTGTCGTGACTCCTCCTTCCAAAACATCTTCCCAGATTCCTTCTCTAAATACTTACTGGTCATACCCTTTCCCACCAGTCACCACCTCCTTACCCGGCCCAATGAGATAAAGCTGTGGGGGAAGCCACTGCTTATTCTGTACATGTTCACATCGCCATGCTAGTTGGGCTTAAAGCTTGGCCCCCTTTAGGTTCTATCCCCCATTTAAGATATGAACATTTTCATTAAGAGGCTCCATGAGTTTGCTCTACTGATAATATTGGTCTCATTTCTGAAATTCAAAATGTCCTGTCAATTGCAGAATGCTTCTTCTCGCTTTATCTTACCTCTTCCTAAGAAGTAATTCTGACTTTCCAAATATGCCCAGCTCTTCCGAACCACCACACTCAGCAGCTCTACTCACCATAGTAAATGCCAAAGAGGGTTGCAGCCCCCACAAAGGCTCCCAAGAACTGACTTCCCACATAAAATGGGAATTTGGACCATTTCATCCGTCCAAAGAGACACATTGCAAAAGACACTGCGGGATTGATGTGGCCTCCTGCAAGAGAGAGGTGATGAGAGATGTCAGGGGCAGGCGAGGGCAGAGCAGTCTTATCTGGCGACCTTGGGCAGAACTCAGTCTTCTAGGTGGACAATGGTGAGAGGAGAAAGAGGTGGTGTGTGAGTGTGTGTTTGTGTGTGTGTGTGTGTGTGTGTGAGAGAGAGAGAGAGAGAGAGAGAGACCGCTCATGTTGAAGAGTGAGGAAGGGAGAGCAAATAATCACCGGAGCATCCTTAGAGACTGTGTCAAATGTTCGTCTTTATGAAAAGAGTTAGATATAGAAAGAAATCTGATGCACTTCATGGCCCATTTTAAATGGGGTTTTATCTTTATAAAAAGCAATAACCTCAAACAGATTGATGTAACCATTAACTTCAGTATTTGCTTCAAAAGTCAATGTGCTTATACAACATATAAGATTTAAATCTGTGTCTAGCAATTTTTCAGTCCATGCCCAGAGGATATAAAAACAATCTCAGGAATAAAAAAAGATGTTTTGTTAAGGGGAAGGGATCTTTGATTTCTAGGTTGGGGCTGTCCCTGAGTGAGGTCAGAGGTGTAGCTCATTTTGAGGTGGTCACAGTGTTTGAGTGGCGTCTCCCCAGTCCCTCTGGGTAAACAATGAGTTTTGCTAACGCAGAAACACAACCCTCACGCCAATCCACACCACCGCCAGAGAAAACAGCCTGCTTGATCCGCATCTAGTTATAAGGTTAGATGGAGGAGCTGCACCACGGCAGTTGCTAACATGCCCAGCTGGTTTGGCTAGTAACATTACAGCAGCAAATGCACGTATTGGACACTTTGCCAATGACTATCATAGAGGTCTGCCATGTATTTGATCCTCTTAAGAACCCAATGATAAGGGTACTACCCCAGTTAGCAAGTGGGGAGACTGAGGCACAGAAGTAACTTCCTCAAGGCCACACAGTCGGCGAGTGGTAGAACCATGATTCAAATCCAGGCTCATTTGAATCCAGGCTCATCCACATTCTATGTTATACCACTTTCAGGCCTTCTTCACCACATTTTAGCGGTGTCCATGCTGCAGTGGGCAGGAAAAAACTAAAGAATTTAAAAAATCATCGGTGTGATCCCACCATTCACCCTCCCTCGACAGTGGGATCACACCAATGGTGCATAATGCAAGGGTACATGTCGGATCTATTAGTATAGAGTATAAATGTCTTAACACAATAAGTAAATGAGATGAGGTATAAATTAACCAGTGTGATGGAAGCATTCCTAATTCTATATGAAATCAGCACATGGTGCCCCATAAAAGCATTAATGTATACATGATCTATGTGTTTATGATTTCATAAAAAAAAAAAAAAGAAAAAAATCAGAGAAACCAATGAAAGACTTGTAGCCAATATCAAATGGGCAGAGTATTTCTACCCCTACAGGCCTCTGCATTTCCCTCTCTCACCCCTTCTCCTTCAGGAAAGGCACCCACTTCCAATTCTCTCTGGAAGTGCTCTAAACTTCCCTTATTCTTCCTATAAGAAACTACCGAAGAAACTTCCTAAATAAAATCTCTCGGTTACCCGCCCCCAAAATTCCTTTTTTAAAATCATTTGAGTATATCAGCTCACTTCCTAGAGAAAAGGGATGTTCGTTTGAGGAATACAGATGAGGTTTTGTGTGGTGGGAGAATCAGAGTCACCGTATTGGAATACGGAGTTTCAGGTGTGGACACAGCTGTAAACAAAGAGAGCAGATGACAGTGGTAGTAATGATGACAGTGATGAGGATGAGGATGATCTGCACCAGAACCTACAGAAGAACTTGTTTCTAGAAGCCCATGTCTCCACCTGCAGGGAAAGCTCTGCTTTTCCTGAGTCTCTGAGCCACAATGGTCTTCCAGCAGGGGCAAGGCAGGTGGGCATTCTAGCTGCCTGCTAACACACAAATGTCCCTGCCATGCCCTGTGAGCAAGAAAATGCCAATGGATTAAAACACAGATGAGTTCTGTGTTTTACTTCTGCTACTGTGTTTTACTTTTAAATCCAAGACAGCCACACTGCTGGAGCTCAGCTGCAGGACAGCTTACTGGGGGAAAGAGGGGATATACCCAGCAAACAGTGAGTGTTCCTGAAGCCCAGCCCTGCTCCTACTCCCCCAAGGCTGCCTCTGGACGCCTAGAGACACCTATCACCAAAGGACATGAGGTCGTGAGGAGTCACCTCCAATCAAAAACACCTCCCTGGAGATGAGTCCACCAAACACCATGGGAAGTTTCTTTGTTTAACAAGCTCCTCTTCCAAGATACAATTTCCCAGAGGTGGGTTTATGCTTGTAGGTTAGCTCCTCATGAGCACCTTGAAGGTGGAACTATTATTGACCTTGGACCTCACCTAATGCAAGGCATTTAGTAGGTATTCGAGGCCATGTCTAGTGAGCTAGCTTAGACCCCAGAGATCTATAGAGAAGGAAAGTTGTTAGAGGAATCAGAGAAGATGTGTCTGCAAAGCGACACAGAAAAGGCTCCTAGAGGTGGCAGAAAGTTTGGGAAAGGGAGGTGGACAAGTGGCACCCTAACCACTTTGGATGGAGACTACTAGAAATTCCAGCAGCTACTAAAAAGTTCTGCCCGTAGAGATGAATGGCACCCTGCCTTACCACAAAGACAAGGCAGAGCAGTGTGGTGGAAAAAACATAGGTACTAGAGTCAGAGAGTCCTGCACTCAAATCTTGGCTCTGCCAAGGTTATTGGGAAGATCAGATTATTCATACAAATAGCCTGGGGGTTCAGCTGTAGCTGTAGCTCATGAGGTGCAAGATGAAAGTATAAGGTGAGCAGAGTAAACTCTTTCAAGAGTTTACGTAAATCCCCTCCTTCCCACAACCCATACAAAACTTAATGATGAATAAAATATAGGGTTATCTAGGCTTGGCGCCTGTAGCACAGTGGTTACGGCACCAGCCACATAAACCAAGGGTGGTGGGTTCGAACCCAGCCTGGGCCAGCTAAACAACAATGACAACTGCAACAAAAAAATAGCCGGTGTTGGAGTGGGCACCTGTAGTCCCAGCTGCTTGGGAGGCCGAGGCAAGAGAATCACTTAAGCCCAAGAGTTTGAGGTTGCTGTGAGCTGTGATGCCACAGCACTCTACCAAGGGTGACATAGTGAGACTCTGTCTCAAAAAGAAAAACAAAACCAAAAAACATATGTGTGTGTGTGTATACATATATATGTATAAGGTTATCTATATCACAGAACTGATCAAGGTTATCTGGTGATAAATATAACCTTATATTTCATTTGTCATTAAGCAATGTTATTTTGTTTTTTCAGTATATTTATTGTACTTATAAAATGCTTTACCAAAAGTAACTGCCATTTCACAGCCCAAACGCTTGGTGAGGGAGCTGCATAATTAGGGGACTGTGAGCTCTGACTGACTGGGTTACATCCCCAAGAGAGCACGGTGCTGTGACTTCTTCACAGTCAGGTGGGATTACAGCCAAATGTCCACTGACCTCACCAGTCTGTGACCACAAACAGGGACCACATTCATATTCATCTATGTATTAGTAATTTTGGAATCCTCAAACAGGGTCTCACATGTGCCCACAAACCAGTATGTTAGCTGCAGCCACCAAGAGAAAGTCACGTCCGCCACACAATCTTTTCCTATTCCTGCAGCTGCTGAAGCCAGTAATGATGCTATTGTCTGCACAGAAGTCACAGGGGACTGGTGTGTTGTCTCTGACGTTTCTAAAAATGTTCTCAAAGCCATCATCCTCAAAAAGCCTGAACTGGGCTACGTTTCCAAGAAAGGAAGGGCTCCCATGCCAACCCAATGCTGCCTTTTATCAGACACCATTCTATTTGTATTTTGGGGTCCTAAGATCGCTCATGAACAATTTGGTCAGAAATGAAATTGTTTAACCAGAAACATAGCACCCAGTGAAAGCACTCCCATCTGTTCTGGCCTTCAGCTCCCTAACCACAGGGTGCTAAACCTCAGTTCAGGGGCCACAGGAGAAGGCCCCACATATCCCCTCACTCCCTCTCCTCCTTCCTGCTGGTCCCTGCCCCTTTTCCCCCTACAGTGACCACTGAAACCCCCACATATATCAATGGACACCAAGATATACAGACTGCAGTGGTGTTGAAGGGTGCCGATGACATTGGTGGGGTCTAGGGCCAGATAATCCCAAGTAACTACTTGATGGTATTCAGCTCAGGGTGTTACACAGGCAAAATACGGCAAGACCTTTTCTCTACCTAAAAATAGCTAAAAATATTGCCACATCTATATCACTTAGTTTGTAGAAGCCACACTTATGTAGATGCAAGGAGAGTTTGTGGCAGCATCCTGCATGCTTGTTTTAGGCCAAGAGTGTGCTTGGTGTCTGCTTTCAAGGCCTGCACTCCAGGGAAGTCCCCTGCTTATTCTTGTTCCCTACAGGTAAGCAATTCCCTTCAGGTAGGCAATCGGCTGTTGGGATCACAGCAAAAGAGCAGCAGGAGTTTGCATGCAGACACTGCTCATACCAACAAACCACACACGAGCAATCTATAGCCCGGCCCACCCCAGGGTCCACACCTGGCTAGAAGTGGGAAGGTGCCAGGTAGCAAATGGCCATTCCAAGCACCCAGCCCGAGTTCCTGGGAGCCCAGGCTATCATTCCTTAGTGCTGCAGTGGCAGCATCTGCTCTCAGGCCAGCCAGCTTAACTGCAGTGTCCTCTGCCCGAAGGCCCTGCCTCTAACATCCTTCCCAAGTAGAGCATTGGAAAAGGAGCATAAGAACGGGGACACGAGCTTCACTGTCAGGCAGCCCTGGGTCAAATCTGTGCTCTTTACCAGCTGCTGGACTTCCAGACATCTACTGAATCCCTTCCAGAAGAAATCTCTTTGCAGAGCGGAGACAATAATACCTGCTTCAGAAAGCTGTCATGAATGACAGGGAGATGAAGGATGTCTGTCCCCCAGCACGGGGGGCAGCACGCAGTGGTTGCTCAGTCTCTTTCTTCCTTCATCACCAACGGAGTGCCCACACCAGGCTGTTGGAAGATTCTGAGCATCTGTGGTAACCGGATCATTTCTACAGCCCCTGCCTAAGTCCCCTGCGTTACATATCATCATTTCATTTTGCTTTTGAGAACCTTGAGAATAGCTTCTACCTGGCCCACTTCTTGGGGCAGAATAAGACTAAGACTTTCCAGATCAGACCTGCACTCCCATGAAAGAACCATCTATTCTGCAAGAGGTCCAGACTCTGCCTAATTACTGTGGATACAGGTCCAGGGACTTGCCTCTCTTGGTGACTTTCACTGGCTAGTCACAGGGTATCTGGGAAATGGCTTCCAAGTGTGGGAATGAGCAAATAAAAGATCCCATGAGCTCATGAAAAATATGCTCTGGCCAGACCTAGGAATGAATCAGTTGTGAGTTCTCCATGCCATCTTTTATCTTTTGCTAAACGTTGCTTTTGCACAAGTTCCTTACCATTTCCTGGCCATTTTAATTGTATCATCTGTAACAGTGGGATCCAATACATATTCCTGCAGAATTGTTGAGATCAAAATAAATTAAGGTATGTAAAACACCCAGCACTGTGCCAGCACATTGGAGAGGTTAATAGCAGATAATATTTCTACTGCTTACCAGAGACACCTGCAGTCGCATAAATGGCCATTACAACTGCCATTGCAAATCCAATATTGATAGTGACAATTCCTCCAAAAACACCTCGACTGAGGATGGCTTGGGCAACAGAGCCACATCCAAGGACCTGGAATGAGAGGGAAAAAAAACAATGAGTAAGTGAGGATGGTCACTGTTAAAAGCAATGGAAACTCACAGTAACAAGAAGCATTTTTAAAGCAAATGCATGGTTCGGGCTTCCTGGGGTTTTATACAAATCAAATTATAATGATCCAGCTTTGCACAGATAGTGAAACAGTGGCTTTAGCTTACAAATCAGTTCTACTAGAGCTGAACAATGTTCAAATTTTGCCTACCTTTATAAATAGGTAATTTGACACAATAACCCAGCTTTGGGCCTTTTTTTAAAAAAAAATTAAACTTTTTGCTCTGTGCCCTTAGCTCAGTGAATAGGGTGCCAGCCACATACACCAAGGCTGGCGGGTTTGAGCCTGGTGCAGGCCTGTTAAACAACAATGATGACTGCCAAATGACGACTACAAAAAATAGCCAGACATTGTGGTGGGCACTTGAAGTCCCAGCTACTCAGGAAGCTGAGGTAAGAGAATCGCTTAAGCCCGAGAGTTTGAGGTTGCTGTGAGCTGTGATGCTATGGCACTCTACCGAGGGAGACTTAGTGAGTCTCTGTCTCTACAAAAAAAAAAAAAAATTAAACTTTTAATGTTGAGGAACTATAGATTCATATGCAGATAAGAAATAATACACGAGGGTCTCATGTACCTTTTATGCAGTGGTTCCTTTGAATTAATTAGAAGATCCAGCAAGCCACAGGAAAGTAATCTGGAGCAGAATAACAATTGACAGCCTCCTCTAAACACAGAGCTTGTGCCTTCCTAATTGGCTCATCTCACTTTGCTCATTTAAGTCACCTTCCTGGCCCCTATAGGCATTTGACTTTGAGATCTTTCATCTAGTGGCTCCAGGATAAGCCAGAGCAGGCACACAAACAATCATGCACATGTCCAATTAGTGGAAAGGCCATTGGTACCACGTCTTAGAAAGAGTACCTGATGTGCGAGGAAGCAAAGGGAAACTGCGGGGGCATAGATTTGACAACCTTGTCTTTTCTCCCTGATGAGGCTCTAGTTTCCCAGAGAGCAGAGGCTGCCAAGCTCACTGCTTCTTGTCTTCCCCATGGCACTATGCGTGGTGCTGTGCTCAGACTAAGCACCATGCAGATAGTTATATGAAGAAGTTGAAGTATGACAGTGGGTCTTCCAAAATCTTCAGCCAGTAGAGGATATTTTGGAAAAGGGAGTCAGTATTCAGAATGGCTTGGAATAAATACATTATGGCACATCCATTCAGTAGACTGCTAGGTAGCCACAAAATAGAATGAGGGAGTCTGTGTGTACCAAAGTGGAAAGGTCTCTAAGGTACATTATTAAAAATTTCTTAAAAGATGCAGAATAATGTTAAAATACATTTCCAATTGTACTGAGAATACATGTATGTGTTTCTTTATATATATACACAAGCATATACATGCGCACACACACACACATGGGCTCTCTATTGAATAGACAAGAATCAGGAAATGGGGTTATTATGTCTGGGGGGGGGGAAACAGGTGGCAAGGAAGTGGTTAAGGGTGGGAAGGAGAACCAAATGGATTGTAGCGAGGAACCAAATTGCAGCCAGGAACTGTTCCCCAGTGGGAACATACATAGTAAGGAGTTCCTAGTGACCTTTAAATGCTTTAGAGCTCATTACCATCTTATTTGCATAGCATGAGCAGAGCTTCCTGAAGAATTCTGGGGAAGAGGCATGCATAGAAGGAGAAACTGTTACATTAACCACCCTGTTAGGTAACCTGTCACATAGCTGTTCTATAATATCAGCCTGTCAATCACCCTAAAAGTTGGGAAATGACAACTAATCTTGTGAGGAAAAAGGTGGGACAAACTAGTGAGCTGATAAAAGGTAGCGTAGGCTCAGCTGCTGCAGTCAGGGTCTTTCTCCACTCATGGGGACTGACCTGGTTCTCTCTCTCTGGAATGTATTTTTACTTTGTATAACTTTCTTCTTTACTTGCGGTCTTTCTTTCATGTGATGAGCTGTATAAACTTGCTCTGTGTTTGTGATCACTCTGTCATCTGCTTGACTTGGTACCAGTCCTCATTCTTGACACTGGAAACCAGGGACCAGGGAACACCCAGCCGGACCCCGTGGGGGAAAGTGAATGTCTGAGATGGGTGTTGGAAGAGAACTTTTTATTATATAACCCCCCCCACAATTTTCATCATGCGTTTCCCTGTTTAAAACAAATGGGCCTACATATTTATTGAGCAATCAGTTAAAACCATTTAACCATTTAACTAGCCCTTTAAAGAGCATATGGTGAAGGATGGTTCTTAAAAAGGATGGAACACAAGTTCAGCAGGAAAACAGTAAGGCAACAGATGACCACCATGCTTTCATCATGCTATGGTTTGAAAAGCCTGTGTGGCCCTGGAGATATAAGTCCTGAACTATAGGAATCGTTAGATGATTGGTCTTTGTATCTAGAATGAGCCAAACTTCTCCTAGAATACAGAGTCCAGTTTGGGTTTGACCGTCAAAGGACAGCAGCTCACTTGAGGTAGGACTAGCTTCAAGGAATCACTACTATTCAAGGGCAGGAAAACAAGGCATATGCGGAAATGTTTCTGAAACAAATGTATGAGAAAGAAGAGATTAACAGAGTGGAATCTTCTTATCAGGAAGCTAGTAACCAGCTCTTGTGTGTCTTTACAAAGGGGTGAAAAGAGAAGAGAATGAAATTGAAATCTCAAAGGTTGCCCACAAACCATTTCCTGATTCTGATGAGTTGATTCTCCGTAGCTTCCTCTCAACTCATTTGTCCTTCAGAGAAATACAGTTTATGAACAAGAGAAATTTACTATGCAGGGAATGCTTTCAGTTTACTCCTCTCTGGGGGCAGGAGATTACACCGATGATCTTTTAACGTTCCTTCCAGGACCCACTTCTAAGATGCATTGACTTGTCTTGGTTTGCAGTGCTAGATGGTAAGTGGGGGGGAAGGAGGAGAGCCTGAGGGAAGCACTTGGCTGCACATCATATGCTCGGGGCAGCCTTTGATTTAACTCACCATCTTCTCTTCATCCCCTGCACTGAACCTTAAATAAAGTCTCAGCAAAACTTGTTCCCCCTCTCTTTTCAAAAAGTCCCTTGAGTCCGTTTTAGCCTACCAATTTCATCTCACTTCCACATTATTTTTTCTAGAATCCCTATGGATTATAATAACTGTCAGAATTAAAACCACATTGGTGTCTTTCTTTTTAATTTAGAGCCAATTAAATGCTCTGGGCATAAATTCCAAGCTAACTGGCATTTTAGTGATTTCTCCAAAAAGAGGAATAAAACAATCATGACAGCTGAGATGACCTGATTTAGACAACCAGGCGGGACTACGAAGAGACACACCCAGAGAAAGGACAGTCCTGAGCTATTACTGCTTTCCAAAGAAGTGTCTCCCTTCTTTTATGGCCTCCATGCACGTGCACTGTGCTAGTCTAGAGGGGACATAAAAGCTTTAAATGGCTCGAGTGGACGCGGGGAAGCCTCTGCCCTGTCGAATTTCACTATGATTAATACTCTCCTCTTCCACCCTAGATGCTGAAATTGCTTTTCTAAGAAGGATAATCAATGGTGTGTGCTGTGGGAAAGAAACAGGAGCGGAGATGAGCAATGTGGGGACCTTCGTTATCCTCATCAGGATTGCCCCTTGGAAGATTGCAGCCCAGATTTATAGTCCTGCGTCTTAATTTTAAAATATGTTTGTTATAGCCTGAAAAGCAAAGACGCCTACCAGCATCTTCCCTCATCTGCCTGCTCCTGCCTGTATTCACAGCACCCCAAAAGCAAATCACAGACATTCTGGTTTCCTTCGCCTGCATGCTCAGTGAATTTTTGTTTTTTTCTGTTCCAAAATGAGAGAACTGTGCTTTGTGATATTGTTGATAAAGTTTCCAACACGATTCTCTGCTCCAAGCTTTGAGAACTGCTGTACTTTCCCTGCATCGGCACAGAAAGAGCCCATTATCAAATCCGTCCTGCCTTGATTTTTCGGATCTCCCCATCCGAAGGTTTTAAGCCCATTGCCCATTCATGCTCGTCTCAGCAAACCTCATCTCTCTTCTCTGAAACTCAGTTGTACTGTCGGTGTGATACAGTATGTTCTTAATTGTTTTCCAGGTGCCTGATCTTGGTTTCCTTATCTAGAAAACAATCTCTCGGGTTCCTTTCTATACTAGTAGTCCTCGATACGCTGGTCTCTTCTGCTTTATTCTGCCCCCTTGGGTGTTCTACTTCCCAAGTCTGCCCTCCGTTCCTCTGCAGCTCTTCTGCAGACCTCCACGGTCTCTTCCACCTTCTCAACAGGACGTAGCACTTGCTCCATCCATGTCTGCAGCTTCTCCGGGAGAGTTAGGAAAGCCACATTACCGTGTAGGAGATGGAGGGCATGAAAAAGCCCTGGATCCAGTCTTCACTGTGTCCCCCACTGTGTCCCCAGAGCTCCTGATTCCTCTCTCATTCATGTCCTCCCAGTAGCTCCACCCAACCTTCACCTGGGCTCCATCAGCCCAGCCCACCCCACTGCCTTTCTGCAAATAACAGGACAACACCACCCTCCGCTTGACTCAGCACCTAGCTATTCATGGACTCACAGATCAGCGATGATGCAGAGTATCACACAAACATTGTCTTCCAGCTCTCCAGCACTGCCTACTGGACTATCCCCAAACTTACTGGCTTAAAATGATAACATTAGTTTTGCTCACGAATCCACTCTTGGGGCAGGGTTTGGCAGGGCATCTCATCTCTTGTCCATTTGGTGAGAAATGGGGTGGTTTGAAAGTTAAAGTGCTGGATTTATCTGAAGGCTCACTCATTCGTGCGTCTAGTGGTTGATGTTAGCTGTCAGCTGGCACCTTAGCTGGGGCCTACAAATGGCTCCTCCATGGGGTCGGGCTTCTTCACAGCAGGGAGGCTGAGTTCCAAGAGTGAGCCCCACACGGGGTACAGAGACTGCACTCTTAAACCCTGCACTGCGCCACCTTTCAGCTACACCATCATGCTGGTTGTGAATCAGTAGCACACAGAAGGAATCTGATATAGGCATTCTCCCTACGTATGGCATCCTAAAAGGTATTCACCTGACCCACGTTGGACCACCTTTAGGGAGAGGGAGCTCATGACCGCATCAGGCAGCTTGTTCTATACATTGGTCATTGTTCCAGTAGTGGGAGAGTCCTTCCTATGACTTCTGTTAGCTCTAGACCCACTCTTGGGCCCAAGGAGGGTAGGCTCTTTCACTCGTCAGATATCCCAGTAAGTGGAGGGAGCACAATGTCCTCCCTGAGTTCTCTCTTTTTCTGGATCCTTGTCCCTCCATATTTGATCCCAGGGAACCTCACCTCTATCAGCCAGATAAAACACAACCCACCCATGTTCGTGCATCACATTATGACATGGTCATTAACCCTGTACCTTCTGACTCATGGTTTCTATTGTCATCTGTGGGCACTGAGCCATAGGATGTTTCCTACTCACATACATTTATGCCTGATTTTCTCAATTGTATAAGAAGATTTGCAAGATAATACATTGAACTTCTTTGTTTCTTAACAGATTCTAGTATATAGGTGGTAATTAAAAAACAGATCCTAGACATTATGTCCACTTACGCCACCTGGTGGCCATGTAAATAAACATGTTATTTCTCAGTCTTAGGTTGCTCATAGGATAAAGGGGAATAATGACAGCTGCCGGGCTTGTGTCAGAGGGTTTTTCGATAAAAGATAAACTGAGATAACATTAATGAAGGCACTATGTAAACAGCAAAGGGCAGTAACAAGGGCAGGATATTATTGCTTTTTGTATAAACACAAAAGGAAAACTCTAGTTTAGGACGAATAAGCTCAGACAATGGGACCCAGGAACTTAACTGCAATAAAGACAGGGGAGAAAATATATCCATGACAGATAATAGAGATAGTTGCTGTTTCATTCTTAGTCATGGGATCAAATTTTGCGAAAGATGGGAAGTGAGAAGCTGATCAAATTTTCAAGTTTCTATGCCTATTTGTGATTACTCTCCAAAGATGGGTCATTTCTTTAGTTGGTCGGTTTTTAGTGCTTTTGGTAGGAAAGCAACTACAGGGCAAATGATGATTTTATTCTCAAGTTCCATGCATGGTAGTGAGAGAAAAGAAATAAATTTAAAGGCAGAATTTCTATAAAAGATTAACTGGCATGTGAGGTGTCCCCAATCATTCCCAATCACCCAGGCCAAATACTCTGCAATCATCTAGTGTTCTTTCCCCTTTTCTCTCTTGGTCACCCATCCTCAGTCATTCCCACATCTTTCTGAGCCACCATCTTCAATCTTTCACCAATGAGCCCACATCCACTTTCTCCCCAGCCAGTGGCCATTCCAGATATTGTAGCACATCTCTGCCACTCAGGAAGGGGCAGGACAAAAGTCCTCACACTGGTACCCAGGGCTCTCCACTGGCCTGTCTAGTGATTCTCAGCCATATTTCTGCCCAGTGTTCTTTTTCTTTTTTTTAAGACAGAGCCTGAAGCTGTCACCCTGGATAGAGTGCCATTAAGCAATTGCCTTAAGCAATTCTCTTGCCTCAGCCTCCCAAGTAGCTGGGACTACAGGCACCTGTCACAATGCCTGACTTTTTTTTTTTTTTTTTTTTTTGGTTGTAGTTGTCATTGTTGTTTGGCAGGCCTAGGCTGGATTCGAACCCGCCAGCTCTGATGTATGTGGTTGGCACCTTAAGTCACTTGAGCTACAGGTGCTGAGCCATGCCCAGGGTTCTTTAGCATAAATCTTCTGCATCAGCCAGGCTGATATCCTTGTCACTTTGAGTCTTTTGAGCTAATAACATTCATTCCTGCCTCTGCACATTTGTGTATACTGTTCCTTTCAGAAGAAATGTCCTTTTCCTGCTCCTTCCCCAGCCAAACCCAACCTATTCTTAATGCTGAATTGAAATCCTACCTTCTCCATGGGGCTTTCTCTGACAACTTAAGTCCTCAATGGCCTCTTCTGCCTCTTGTACCCCTCTAGACATTGCTATTTCATTACATACCTACCACCTTGTCTTGTGGCACCCCACTAAGACTATAATGCCCTCACGGGGCAGCTCGTTCTTCAGTATATTCATGCTGAAATAACATTTGGTGAAAGATGTTAAAATATCTCAACATAAGCAAGGGGGGAAAACCCTCATATCCCTGCTTTTAAGAGAAAGCAGAAGAGAAGAAACTTGGTTTGGACTATCCATCTCATAAGAGATTAATACCCAAAATATATAAAGAGTTCAAACAACTTAATAGCAATAATGATAATGGAAACAATCCTATTACAATGGGCAAAAGATCTGAATAGAGAAGACAAACAAATGGGCAACAGGTCTGTGAAAAAATGCTCAACATCATTAATTATCAAGAGAAATGCAAATCAAAACCAGAATGAAATGTCATCTTACCCCAGTTAAAATTGCTTTTGTCAAAAAGATAGGGAATAATGGGCGTTGGTAAGTTTCTGGAGAAAGGGGAAAGCCTGTACACTGTTGGTGGGAATGTAAATTAGTACATCCACGGTGGAAAGCAGTATGGAAGTTCCTCCACAAACAAAACTAGAACTACCACAGGATCCAGCAGTTCCATTGTTGGCTGTACAAGTATGTCCAAGACAAAGGGAATCAATGTGTAGAAGAGCAATCTGCACTCTCATGTTAATTGTGGCACTATTCACAATAGCCAAAATAAGGAATCAACTCAAGTGCCCATCACTGGATGAATGGATTTTAAAAATGTGGAATATTATTCAGCCACAAAGAGGAATGAAATCCTGTCATTTGCAGTAACATGGATGAAACTAGAGGTTATGTTAACTGAAATAAGCCAGGCCCAGAAACACAAATATTGCATGTTTTCACTCACTGTGTGAGCTATTAAAAAAAAAGTGGATGTCATGAAGACAGAGAGTAGACTGGTGTTTTTATGAGAGGCTGAGAAGGGTGGAGGGGGATGAATAGAGGTTGATTAACTGGTACAAATACATAGTTAAATAGAATACATAAGACCTAATTTTTTTTATTTTGGGTTAGTACGAGGGTACTTATAGTTAAGTTATATTATTTGTGTTTGTAAGATAAAGTCCAAAGTCTGAGATGTAGTTGTGTCTTTTGCCCAGGAAGTATGTCATATACCTGTACATCCTGTACAATATACATTGTACCTGATAGATGGGAACTTAATAAGCCCATCCCCCCACACACAAGAGATAAACACAACTAAATTCAAGAAGATAGATTGCATGTGAAGCCCCCACACTGTACCCCATGGTTGAACTAATGTACACAGCTATGATTCAATAAAAAAAAAGAAGATATGTGTGTGCATATGAGATATATATATCATATATATATAAGTGTGTGTATATGTGTTTGTGTGTATATATATATTCTCATTTAGTCCCCATAATAAACTTAGGCAGAAGAAAATTCTCCTGTTTCCATCTAAAGAAACCTTGGGACAAAGAAATTAAGTAATTTGCCTGAGGACATACAGCTAGCGAAGGAATCTTTTTTAACCCAAAGTTAGTATTTGTGTCTAATGTTCATATTCCTTCATTTATACTGAAATACCTTCAACTGTACCTGAGTCAAACCAGAAGTTTCTCCAGATTGGTGCTTCAGAAGCCTGTCTTTCAAAAAATCAAACTGTGCGGAACTAAGATTCTCAAATCCCCACACACCTCTGGTTGGGATTTGGCCCTCGTTCCACTATTCCTTCCTTCTTCCATTCATTCCTCCATATGTATGTATGTTTGAAAATTCTAATTGTCAAACGTGTTGGTAGCAGGGATGCAAAACATTAGCCCCAGGTCCTCTGGGAGCTTGCAGACCAGTAGGAGAGATGAGATGCACAACCGTGGTACAAGCTAAGAACTGGTAAGAATCACAAGGATGGCCTGGATGGAGTCATTCTATAAGCTTGTTAATGAATGGCTTAAACATTTATGAACAAAAGGAAGTGCACATGGGGATATGGTTTTGTAACCCAGCTTTACTAAGTAGATAGTGGCTATTTGGACATTTGTCTCCTCAAATTATTTGATCATTTGATTAATACCCCCAATTTTTGAAACACCTGACATAATATTATTAACTCAGAGATTACAGGCACATGAGAGTTTAACAAATTGACCTCATGAGGAACGTAAGATGCTATGAGATAGAAGCTTCTCTTAAATAAAAATGGTTCACATGCTATTGCCTCAACCAATTTTGGCAGGTTTTAAGATGGGCAAGAAAAAGAACGTGATGTTGCACAAATGGGAATTCAATTTCCAACAGCCAGGCCTCCTGTAAACAGAGAGAGCCCGCACAGAAGGCTTAGACCCTCACAATCTCTTCGTTTGTCCTTTCTTGGTGAGAATATCTTGTCTTTGTAGAGTATGGTTAAGGATACCTTAGTTTGTTTTGTATATTTCAGGTCAAAGTTGACAAAGTGTCCTTTACCCAGAATGTGTGCATTGCACTACTTAGGTGTGAATTAACCCAATCCATTCTGCAGCTCCCACCTATTTGATTTCCACTGATTTTTAACTTCCAGATGTGCACATAAATGTTGATTATCTAGTTCCATTTTAGTATTGAGCACATGTGGTGTTTGTTTTTCCATTCTTGTGATACTTCCCTCTAGAATGTATGGCCTCTAGGTCCATCCAGGTTGTTACAAAAGATCCTAGATCAATATTTTTTTTTTTTAGACAGAGCCTCAAGCTGTCACCCTGGCTAGAATGCCGTGGCATCACAGCTCACAGAAATCTCCAATTCCTGGGCTCAAGCAAGTCTCTTGCCTCCGCCTCCCAAGTAGCTGGGACTACAGGCACCCGCCACAACGCCCAGCCATTCTTTGGTTGCAGCCGTCATTGTTGTTTGGCGGGCCCGGGCTGGATTCGAACTGCCAGCTCAGGTGTACGTGCCTGGTGCCTTAGCCCATTGAGCCACAGGCGCCGAGCCCTAGATCAATATTTTTTTAATGGGTAATTAGTACTTCATGGTATACAAATCCCACATTTTATTAACCCACCCATGTATTGATGGGCATTTGGGTTGTTTCCATAGACTTACAATTGTGAATTGGTTAAGGGTGTCTTTAGAGCAGTCACAAACTAGAGTCTCATGTCTGGAGGAAGCTATGAGTAGAATTGACCCACACTTGTACTTTTTTTGGCCCAGTTGATAATTACAAAAGGAAAAGTTTTTTGATTGTTGCCAGTATTTAAAAATAGAAAAATTACACATATAATTCTGGATTTCTGACCATTCTTAAAATACTGGAAAATCTGGTAAAGCCTTACTGCATTCCTTCTTGGCCACAGTGGAGCGGGTCTGAGTGACAGATGACCCCTTGAGACAGGGCATGCAGTGTCCCCTCACCCCCAACCATATCAAGACCCCGTCATGAGTCGATGTTGCCTTTCTGGTCTCAATAACTTTTGGGACTATGGATTGACTCCTGTCTTCCAGTCTAGGAAGAAGAACTCACTAGGCTTTTGGTGCCAGTGATGTCCTGGCCTTACAGATACCTGGTTTTAACACACCAGCTTTGAGACGCAGGAGGGCCTTACAATTCCTGGAGGAAAGATCTGTGGTTACCTTCAAATAAAAGACTGTCTACAGACAAAACTTCATCTATGGTGGGGTCATACAGCGACCCAAACCTACAGACCCCATTGTTGAGGCTCACTCACTTTGGCGCTTACTAGAGGCCTCCCTGCTTCCTGTAAGCATTTTGCTTTTTGTAACTGGAGAGGAAGGGGGAACAAATGGCAACCTGTCAGCACAGCTTTCTCTGCAAACCTTGGCTTTCCAGCCTGAGCTGCTGAGTCCCAGACACATCCTACTCCACCCATTTATGTTGACCTCTTCGGTTTATGTGATTATAGTCATTAGAACATATATTAGTTCATTAAATGTACAGCCTAATAACCTAATGATCATAGTCAACAATAACAACAGGTATTTATCGAGTGCACCTTATGAGCTAGGCACTCTCCAACCCTTAGGCCAGTTCTCCTCACAATCCCCCTAGGAGTTAGGTTCGCTTACTCTTCCTTTACACATGAGGAAAGCAAAGCCTGGAGAGGTTAAGAGAATTTCTCAGGTTCACACAAGTAGGAAGGGATGGGGCCCAGGTTTGACTGCACATAATTTTGACGAGTGAATGGACAAAGGAGGGACGTCACAGCACAGTGCCCACCGTGGGCTGGGCACTCTCACACGCTTTCCTTCTGATGTTGCTGCTGATACTTAATCCCCTGTTAAAAACTAAGAATCAGATTGCTAATAAATTTCAGTCTCTGAGTGTGGCGCCAAGTTCTCTGATTCCGGATCCTGTGCTCCCCGTGTGTCAACAGCGGCTGCCTCTGTGGATCTACTTGTTCCTTTTATTAGGACAGAATGCGTATCTCTGCACAGCTTTCCAGCCAGTTAGTTTTCCAATTAGAGAATAAAACCTTCTCAGTCATAACAAAAATAGTCACAAAGAGCCAAGACTGCAACCCGGACCTTCTGGTTAAGAAGAAAGCATTAGGTGGCACGCAGCCCGAGAGAATGTCAGAATGAGATCAATCAGCCCTGGAGGACCAGCTGTACTTGAAAAGAGACGCTATTAGGCAGGCTCATAAAAAAAGAGGAATCTGCAATGTGAGAGGCAGGTGAATGGGCAGATGGCCAACCTCAGGGCTCTCCAAGTAGAGAAAAAGTACCAAGGACCAACTCAGGGTTCAGAGATGAGAGGTGACTGAACTCCATTATCTCTATCAGGCTGAAAAGAACAATGGTCTTCTTTTTTTGAGCCCCCCAGGCATTCACATCCCTCAACTCATCCCAGATGCTGACCAGGATGGAAACTTGGTCAGGATCCCAAGGGCCAGAATAGAAACTAGGCATTCATTTATTAAGGTGTGTGTGTTTGTGTTAGGGGAACCATGGGTCCGAGCAGGTTGTGTGTGTGGGGGGGTTGCTAAGGATGGTTGTCCCTCTGTCCACAGCGCCAACAACGTCAAGTATACCTCAGGTCACTCTCAATTTGGAAGATCCCTGCAGACAGAGGAGTTCTGGGGACAGGTATGTATCTTAGGGTTCATTCCTGGGCCTGCAATTCTTGTGGTATGATCCACAGATCATCAGCTCCACGACATGCTCCTTTACAAAAATGGGGTTTGGGGTGAAGTCAATCTGGAGGAAGCTGCCTTATTCCACTCCCATCTTAGAAATTTACAAGGAACATTAAAGGCTCTGATAATTCCTGCAGTCGAGAAAACTGCTCAGTCAGTGTCTCCCAAGCATATATGAGAAAGGCACCATCTTTTTTTCCCCCTCACTTAATTCTACTCTTATTCACGTCTATGGAAAGAGAGTTCTTTAGACACATTTTTAGGAACTTCCAACATTTGAAGAGACATACACCTCTGGGTGAGCTCTTTCATAGGGGAAAGGGGGTGAAGAAAATACACGGGAACATGTAAAAATTTTTAAATTACAACAGGGTACACACTAAAATAGAAGAGATTTGTTTCCTTCCCTCTCTAAATTTGAAATATTACTCCCCACAGCAATACTAACAGGAATACTTTACAGTGTGTTCTGTCAAAAATGTGTGTGTGTGTGTGAGAGAGAGAGAGAGAGAGAGAGAGAGAGAGAGAGAGAAAGAATCCATTTATACAAGTGGGAGGTTTTTTTTTTTTTTGTATTTTGCTCTCGGTAGAGTTCTGTGACGTCACAGCTCACAGCAACCTCAAACTCTTGGGCTTAAGCGATTCTCTTGCTTCAGCCTCCAAGTAGCTGGGACTACAGGCTCCCACCACAATGCCCAGCTATTTTTTTGTTGCAGTTGTCATTGTTGTTTAGCTGGCCTGGGGCAGGTTCGAACCTGCCACCCTTGGTGTATGTGGCTGGCACTGTAACCACTGTGCTACGGGTGCTGAGCCAACAAGTGGGAGTATTTTCTGCATAGCATTTTCTTGCCTGACTTTTCATCTGAGTAGCTTAGCACTTTTTCCATACCTGCACGTAAACATTCTCTTTAATGGCCTCAAGGAATTCATTGCATGGGTGCACCCCCATTTCTTTAACCAATCACCTGTTGATAAACACATAGGCTTTTGTGGAGAGGTCTTCTCAGAAGAAAGCTTGAACATCCAAACAGACTCTAAGGCATGTGGGCTAACCCTAGGCTGAGAAGGACTAAGCCGCCAAGTTCTGTGTGGCCTCAACTGACCGTCATAGGCCCAGATCTTCACAGGCTCACCCAGCCTGCTAAGATAGAGAGAAGCAGGGGCACATTTTGCTGGCCTGTTTTCTCTTAACACACTTGTTTTGCTTAGCAGTTTTGGTGAACTTGGCAGTCCTACCCCAGATGTAAACGTAGGTTCCCAGTAGATATACAGAGCAGCTGTCACAGCTGGGCGTTTCAGCAGTTTGAATGGCTCCGTTGGTTGTTATCTCAGTTTTATGAGGTTCTCCTCCTCCCAGCCCTTCCCTTGATGTGGTGTCTCCATCACAGGGCTGATGAGTAAAGGAGAACCAACTTGTGCTCTCACTCTTATGTTCTCCTTTTTTGTAAAGTAATGCAAACATGTTGCAATGGGCTTTGTCACTGGACGAAAATTGACCAAACCCACTTCTCGAAAGTAGGGGAAAAAATACTTCCCTTTTGAAAGTCAGTGAAAATAGCGAGCTTTCTGGGTCAAAATTAAAATTAAAACTTGGGGATCAAAAGCAAAGTCCTGTTTGGCAGAATCAAGTTTGGCTGCAGGAGTCTGCAGCCCTCAGATCAGTGAACCCGAACAGGGTTTTCTACCCTTTGGAACGGTGGAATTTCCCAGGCCTTTCACGCTCATGGCTGATGAGGGGAAGCCCGCAGGACAATGCTCTTTCGGCTGGTACTGACTCGAGGCTTAAGAACGTGAGTAGAATCAGGCTCGTCTGCAGGTTTCTTCGTCATTCATGACCTCATGTCCCCCTTTGGGAGAAAGGGAGCAGAGAGCTGTTGTTTTAGGAAAGTGCTCGTCAACAGGCACCTGCAGCCATCAGTCTTCTTTTTCCAGTTTTCCCTTCACAACAGGAATTATTTCGAGCCGCTGATGCACCCGGGGAACCCAGCGGAAGCAAAGGCAAATCTGCTCCGGAAGAACAATCCGCAACTTGGGGCACAGGCAATTCCCGCACAGAAAAATAGAGCTCCCCGAAGAATTTACAATACAAATGTACAAAACACTATAGGAAAAGATCCTTCGCGAATGAGAATCAGGAGGCAGAATGAGCAGAATGATTAGTTCCCCCCAAAACGTGAGATAACGGAACGCTCCCAAAATACTATTAGGCTTTAGTAAGTTAAAGAGATAAAAGAAAGAAGCTTGTAAGAAAAAAAGAGAAAGAAAAAGGACCAAATAAAACTTACAGAAATTAACAAATGTTAATGAAACTAATGACTCAACGAAGGTGTTAAACAGCCTGGCACGAAAGCTCACGCCTCTATTCCCATCACTCTGGGAGGCTGAGATGGGCAGATTGCTTGAATTCAGGAGTTCCAGACGAACCTGAGCAAGAGTGAAACCCTGTCTCTACTGGAAAAAGAAAAAAATAGAAAATTAGCCTGGGTGTTGTAGCAGGTGCCTGTAGCCCCAGCTACTTACAAAGGTGAGGCAAGAAGATTGCTTGATTCCAAGAGTTTGAGGGTGTTGTGAGCTATGAGGGTACCATGGCACTCTACCCAAGATGACAGAGTAAGACTCTGTCTCAAAAAATAAATACTAAATAAATAAATAAATAATAAGAAGAAGATTGTATACAGATGGATATAACTGGCGAATTGGAAGATAGATTTTGGTTAACAACTACACAAAATTCATCATTGATTAAGAGAATAGGAGAGAGAAGTATAAAAAAAATGACTAAAAGATATAAAAAATGACAGGGCAAATCATGTATTCAAATATAATGGGAGTTCCAAAAAGAGAAAATAGAGAGACTAGGGAAAAGGCAAGGGAGAATTTTCCAGAATTGGTGAACATTACAAATCTTTAAATTGAAGATGAACAATGGCTTCCGAGCAACAGAAATCAAATAACATTATCCCTAGTCATAGTGAAATTTCAGAATGAAAAACAAAGAGAAATTCCTCTTATTACTAGCCAGAGAAATTCAAATTATTAAGGACAAAAGTGAGACTGACAATAGCAAGTCCAGAGATACTGGAATGACATCTAAAAAAGATCAAGCAAGAATAATTATTAACCTAAAATTTATCAGCTAATTTATGATTCAACCTTGAGTGTGAAATAAAGACATATTGAGGAAAAGACACACCCTTCCTGAATGTTTTCTAAATGAAAAACTGCACAAAGAAGAAGATGGAACCCAAAGGAAAGTAATGGATGTATGCAGTAATGATTAGCAAATAAACCAGTAAAGGAGAGTAATGCATATTTAAGTAAGCAAATTTAAATAAGTATTCACTGTTTAAAACATCAATAACAATAATAATGAAGGAAGAATTTAAATATTAGATAATAACGATATGTAAGATGAAGTCGTTGATTGAAATTAGGATTTTTTTTTTAAGTATTTATAGACTTTAGAAGAAGAAAAGTTGATTTACTTTAAATCTTAACTTAACAATATAGTTTTTGCCTGGCATGGTGGTTTACGCCTGCAATCTTAGCACCCTGGGAAGCTGAGGCAAGGTGGATTGCTTGAGTTCAGGAGTTCTAGACCAGCCTGAGCAAGAGCGAGACCCAGTTTCTAAAAGCAGCTTGGCATTGGTGGCTGCCTATAGTCCCAGCTACTTGGGAGGTTGAGGTAAAAGGATTGCTTATGGCCAAGAGTTTGAGATTGCTATGGACTATGATGCCACAGCACTCTACCCAGGGTGACAGGGTGAGACTCTTGTCTCAAAGGGGAAAAAAAAAATATATATATATATATATAGCTTTCAAAAAATTTAAGGGTAAATACTTGAAGAATAAAAAGTGTACATGGAGGAGAAAAGGTAGAAATAAATAAAGCATGGGTGGAGGGAGGGCAATTAGTGGGATCACACTTACGGTGCATCTTAGCAGGGTACTGGTGAAATTTATTAAATGTAGAGTATCAATGTCTTTATATAGTGATCAAGAAAATTCCATGAAGGCTATCTGTAACAGTACGATAAAAATATTTCTAAATGTATATGAAGCACATTGTGCCCTATGATTGCACCAATGTACACAATTATGATTTAATAAAATTATAAAAAAAAAGATATTCTTAATATGTGTACAATACCTGCCACAGATGTTCTGCTAGCATATTCATGAGTGAGGGAATATACTGTGACTTGATGTGGTTCCTTAGAAAAGTTCCAACTGCAGCAATCACCATCGAGAGACCCGATCCATGGAAAGGTGTTAGAGTGTGAGATTAGGTTGTGTTTCTCTTGCATGTAATATAAAGTTATTGATTTACTGGTTGAAGCAAGACAACATGCTGATGGAAGAAAGCCAGAAGCAAAGAAGTCCTCCTTTCAGGGATAAAATGGGTGAAGTGAAATACTGACAGAGCCTTGATCGGAAGCCACATCCCCAAAGTCCCTTGCCAGGAGAATACTGACTTTCAGCAGGAACAGAAGACAGAGCCATGAAGGAATTAATTTACCTCAAAAGAAATTGCAGTAACGTAATGGCTTTATTGAATTCCTGGTTTTTAGCCCATTGATTCCTGTTTACTTTAATTCACGGTTACATAGGAGTTGTGTCACTACTTTGCCTGGTCATTTGATTAGGTAACATCCCTCCTCCCCAGCATAGCATTTGTCCTTCACACGTCACCTGTGTTTTGTCATTTCCCCCTACCTAAGGACAGTGTTGGACACACAAACAGATGATCCAGGCAAACCCTCTGAATGCCTTGCTAGTTGGAAATAATGGCACCAGGCAGGTCAATAGTGTTACCTGGTATCATAGGATTCTTTGATAAGAATACATAGTTAACCATACTTTTGCTTTAGACTTATTAAAAACAATCTAGCTTTTAAAAAGAAGCTTTTAATTTGGGGGTTCTTTTGGATAGTTGTTTTTATATAGTTATACTGGGAGGCTTCTTGAGGAATATTTTTCAAACTTTGGTATGGTCTAGAATCACCTAGAAGCTTGTATAAAAGAACATTTCTGGGCCCAAATATTTTGACTCAGTAGGTTGTTAACCATCTGCTGCTTCCCCCTCACTGCTTTTTTAACTTGAGGAAAACTTCACATGACATAAAATTAACCATCTCAAAATGAGCAATTCAGTGACATTCAGCACATTCCTAATGCTTTGCAACCATCACCTCCATCTAGTTTTCCATCATTTTTATCATCCACAAGGGAGACCATTATCCATTAAGCATTAGCTCCTACCCCACCTTCCTCCACTTCCCCTGACAATTACTAATTTTCTTTCTGTCTCTGTGGATCTATCTCTTGTAGATTTTTTTTTTTTATTGTTGGGGATTCATTGAGGGTACAAGAAACCATATTACACTGGTTGCATTTGTTGGGAAAAGTCCCTCTTACAATCGTGTTTTGCCCCCAAAAGGTGTGGCACACACCAAGACCCCAAGACCCCACCCCCCTCAC